>CAXKVI010000004.1:24971565-25091565 GCA_964058755.1 Campiglossa producta
CACTGTGCTCTTTAAAAAGTGACGATAATAGTCAAAAAGAAAAAAATTGTATGTACTGGCTGTACTACTTTCTATAAGGCGATCTATGCCCAGAAAGCGACCTAAAAAAATTTTGAGTTGTGACGGTTTTTGACTTAGGGTGCGATTTGTAGAAACTCTCTTCAGTCAAATCTGTGTGCAATTCGATTTCGCAAAAAAATTAATTACACTTTTAATGGCACCACCTTTTATCTTTCACGTATGAAATGTTTATGTGCTACACAGCAAAGACAACAATAAAAACTCAAGTGCTCAAGACGGTTCTCAGTCCAGATGTTGAGTCGATCAACCATTCTTCAACAGAGTCGTATATAATTGATTGGTACAATAATAATAAAATTAATTTCTGATTTCAGTTCATATACTGTGCAATCGAATATTAATCAGTTTTACGATACCTTAAAAAATAAAAAATAAAAATTTCTTATCAGCATCGTGATTTTATTTGCATTACAAAATGCTTTATATCTACACCGAAATATACCTTAACTGCAGTTGTTGTTGAGCTGTTGGAATGTATAAAATATTGTTATTCTTGTTAGCTGGCACCACTATGTGTTTATGATAAGCGCAAACTGTAATCATAACAGCGAAACTTGAAAAAAAAAATCAATTGAAGATTATAGGCGCATTTTATATTAAGAAAGTGTGAAAAGAATACTTGCTTCATCACTGAATACTCTTCAACCAACAACACCAACTTGGTTATGTTATCCATCCCTGTGAAGTCGGTTATAAAATAAGATTTGAAACATAGTTTCTATGGTAAATGAGCTCTTAAAATATACCAGGGAAATGTTTTGACAGTTAAATTATGATAATATTGACCACTTTCCAATATTGTGAAATACTTTAACCCACTCAAGGGCTTTCTTCACGCTTGCTTAAAATAAAACTAGCATTAAAAAAGTAATAACAACATTTTAGTAAAAAGCTTCTGAAATTTTACATTAATGTGTTTTCATAGCTTGCACTATCTTGGCGAGTTCGTCTGTCCTAGAACTAATGTAGCACAAGGTAACTTATCAAAGCTCCGAGTATAAAAACTATTCGATCATTTTTCCAGTTTTTGTCATTTAGAAGTTAACTCTTCCGAAAAATGTCACATCTCTTCTCATACGATTTATCCAATAAGCTTTGCCACAGTAGCAGTGTAACTTCTGTGTGAAAGAGAAGTGCGCGCTTTTGACGGAGTTTTTTTTTTTCGAGACCGTTCATCCGCAGAATTAGTTTCTTTGCAAAACTTTCCCTTTGGTTCTAGAACAATGGTTCCCAATTTTTATAGCTTTCATGAAGATGAAATGGTATTATAACTTTGGTCCGATGTTTGTAAGTATGACAAGAAGAAGAGATGGACCCATCATTAACTATACCGAAGTGATCAGGATGACGAGATGAGTCGATTTAGCCACGTCCGTCTGTCCGCCTGTCTATTTGAACGCAAACTAGTCCCTAAGTTTTTGAGATAATTGGCTGAAATCTGGTATGAGGCCACCATTTTCTAATGTAGAAATCATTTGTCGGAACCAGCGAGATCGGACCGATATTACATATAGCTCCCATACAATCAATTGTTCCGATAAACGGATTTTGGGCTATAACTCCTGTAATTAAACCGGTAGGAATGTGAAATTTTGTAAGTATTGCTATTTTTATATGTGCAATATCGATGTTAAGATGGGATAAATATTTCACATAGCCGCCATACAATCGATTGTTCCGATAAACGGGATTTTGGTAGATAACTCCTGTAATTAGATAGGTAGGAACGTGATTTTCGTAACTATTTTAGAGTGTGGAATGTCGATGTTAAAAATCAATGAGATTGGACCAATATAACACATCGCCCCCATATAATCGATAGTTCCGATAATTTCGGTATGAGCTAAAGTTAAATTCACACAGGCTGTACTGCGGATCGAACAGTGAAAATCGTGATGCTTATTCATGAAAGGCCTTCGACACAGCCGAAGACAGCTTTCCCCACTTGTTTTTTTTTATCATATAAGCCTTTTAAAATGTAGCTAGTCTCTAGGTAATAATTCAAAGTAATTATATTGCATTTTTGCGAATTAAATGACCACGTTGACCCTCTCGTGAACCCCTGGGGGTCCACCTCTCCCACTTTAGGAATCACTGTTGTAGAACGACCATATGTAGCCAATATATCACACAAGTAACTCATACGCCAAGGCTTCCCTGGAGTAACAACCTCATCATCATTCATTCTCTTTTAACCGCCTAGACGATTTTTACCGTTTGGGATAGAAGCAGGCCACCAATATTTTCTAATCCTTTACAACTCCGATTTTGATATCTTATACGGCTGATACATTAGCGCAAATTCCGAATTATCTCCGCTGTTGGGAGTTAACTTGAGCATAATCTTCATTATAAACTCTCAAAAATGAAGAAGATTTGAGCGGCCACAACAAAATGTTCGCTGGCAACACTCTTCAGATAAATAAACAAAAACTGAAAGAAAACGCATATTTCTTGCAGTTTACCGCTATTTGCCGCTAGAAATAGTAAGGGCAACTACCAAAATTACGATTTACCGCTACTGCACACTAGAGTCGCTATAAAATAAGCAATTCCCAGTGACATCTAGTTTTAAATAGCAAGTAATACAACACAAAGCACTAGATGGCGCGATTGTTAATCTTCAATTTTGTGTGTATCAGGGTAAAATGTGGATCTGATTAAAGAAGATTTATTGGAGGTAATCTCCGTGTGTGTATCCATAGCATTATACGGCTGATACATTAGCGCAAATTCCGAATTATCTCCGCTTTTGGGAGTTAATCTTCATTATAAACTCCCAAAAATTAAGAAGATTTGAGCAGATATCCTAACTATTGATGACAGTAATAAATGAACAAACATCGCAACGGCCACTACCAAAATTACGAGTTTGCCGCTACTGGACACTAGATGTTACCAAAAAAGAGCGACATCTAATTTTAAACCGCAAGTACTACAACCAAAGCCATCTAGTGCGCTGATTGTTCATCTTCAATTTTGAGTGTATCAGCGTAAAATTTGGATCTGGTTAAAGAAGATTTATTGGGAGGTAATCTCCGTGTGTATATCCATAGCTTTAAGTATATTATCTTCTCATGTCTTATCAAATATTCGAAATTTGTTTACAGGCCTTCCTAAACACTTTAAGTTTGACAAGCTCATTGGTAGGCAAACCGCATGCAAACAAGACAAAAAAATCAGTACGAAGTAATTATTACGTCGAACTGCTTTAAACTTTAATCACATATGTAGTGCAGATATATATTTTTGGACGAGCAATAAATTTGTAAACATATACATATTAATATTTATCAAAGCTTATACTAATATGCTCACTTACACACAGAAACCCGTGGCGCAGCGAATTGATATTAGCTTGAATTTGCGACATGACATTAGTTTAATTGAAATGCCGTCAAACTCTTTGCTCAATCAGGTTTGAGGTTTTGCAGTGTCCCAACGCCTGTTATTATGCTATAAATCAAGGAGACGTAAATTCAATTTGGATGAGCACACCATGCGGTTTTTCCAAGGCAAACCCAAGCAGAAATGAAGTGGATAGTGAATGAAAGTTATAGTTCACAACTATTGCTAAAGTGCTAAATAAGAACTAGTTCGATAGGACCTAGATCTTTCCCACAAGTCCCTAACGAACATTGTTTGTATTACTCAATATTAATTGGGTTAGCATACTTATAGAGGTAGAAATCAGGCTCGTCCCATAAAGGAAAAAGTGCACCTGATGAGGGTACCCGTTTCGAGCGAAAAAGGTGCAACAGTTCAACCAATATAAAAAGTAAGAAACAGGCATTTGTAGCATGCTCCTTTGCGACTTATTCCGGATTCAGCCTAGACTCACCACATTTTTGCAGGGTATCTACACTTAAGCTTCTCATTCACATATGTTCATACGTATGCATGTCTATTAGGTACTTATGTACCTACATTGCACCTTCAACTGATAAAGCTAATAAATACGTAATTAAAATGTCATTTCCATTATGAGATAAGCAGCGGTGTCGCCGTCAACGCGGGCAGCAAAACCGACATCAGCGAATGACCACAAAAACAACGTTTGGATAAATGCGGTTAAGAAAATGTTTGATGTTGGTGGTCTGGCGGTAAGGTGGTTTAGTCATATTTATTTACTGGATATTGATTTGTACTCGTGGCTCCCCAATGACAGTTTGCGGCGGAAGGTTAAGTGGCCAATGACGGAAAATTGTAATTCATTGAAGTTTATTGAAAGCGAGAAGGAAATTGATAATAATTTTCATTTACGTTTAGATGTTTAGTAAGACATCGAAGACATATCAAAGAGATTCTGTGCTACTATTCATTATAAGCTTAAAAAACTGGTTACTAACTGAAGGTAACTGATGCGGTAGAAACCAAGCGTTACCCGTACACACTTTGGTATCTAGTTACTTTTGGCAACCGAAGTATCTACGGTTACTAACTGCAGTTACCTTGGATACTAACTTCAAACGTAATTCCCAAAGGAGTAATTTACATCGTAAAGCGATCATAAAAATTGTTAGGTGTAACTTCGGTTCTAGGGTGAGTTTGGAATCACGATTCAGCCTTGAACTGATTCCGCAAATATCCCATGTGCCTAGACAAGTATATGATCCGTCCTGATATCGTACCCGTCCAGCTATATGGTGCAGAAGTGCAGAAGCATGGACACTAACAGCATCTGACGAGGCGGCTTTGGGAGTATTCGAGAGAAAAAATTTTCGAAAGATTTATGGACCCCTCTAAAGCTGGCGACGGCGAGTACCGAAGAAGATATAATGATGAGCTGTATGAGTTTTACGCAGACGTCGACATCTTATCTTGGCTTGCGTCATTTATTGACTCTCAACCGCCTAGGCGATTTTGGCCGCTTCGTACCAATGCACGCCAGTCGTTCCTTTTTAGCGACAACTGACTCCAATCGGAAGCACCACGGGAATTCAAGTCATCCTCTACTTTTTGTTTCCATCTCAGTCGAGGCCGCCCCTTCCTCTGCTGCCGAATTCGGGTGTCGATAGGGAAACATTCTGCGCTGGAGCCTCCTTATCCGTTCGCATAACATGACCCAGCCAGCGAAGCCGTCGACATAGTTCAACGAATTCAAATCCAGCGTCTCCGCTGGCTAGGACACTTGGTGCGAATGAACGAAGACGCTCCGGCACAGAAGATATTCTTATTGGCACCCGCCGGTGGAAGTAGAGGAAGAGGGAGACCAACACACCGATGGCGGTACCAATTGGAGGCAGTCTGAGAACACGCGGTGTCTCCAATTGGCGCCAGTTGGCTCAACAAAGAACTGCCTGGCGTAACATGTTGGACGGCCAAAATCGCCAAGGCGGTTAAAGGTTATTTAAGTAAGTAAGTAATACAAGATACATTCCCGTAAAGGTCCAGAAAGTTGACCCCGAAGTGGCACCGAGAAGGTCCCAAGGACTCGGCCTGATATAAAAACATTTATTTTTATGATCTCAAAACTCTTCTTAAAGTATCTACGATAGGGTCCCAACGTCATATGATCTAACTACATCCGAAATACTTCTTAAAGTTGTCCCAAAGCAGTCCCAATTAGCCCCGGAAGAAACTACTACTTTTCCTGTGTGAACAGTGGCAAACTTTTGGGATACTCAGGTCTGAGCTCTACACTGACCTCAGAAGGGAGTATCAAAAGAGTTGTCAGTGAACAAACATCTATCCGGTAAGGTTTGAATAGTCGTAAAAGCTTTGTCATCCCTGAAAAACGTACAGGCAACTCTTTTACGCACAGTCAAAAGTGGCTTTGAAATCGACAAAGACATACGTACCTCCTAAATTCTTTTATCATAAGTCGTCTCCAGGACTTGGCATATCGCGGGGACCAGGTTTGAAGCCACACTGATAAGGTCCAATCATGTTGTCTACTTCAAGGTTTAGTCTTTTGCACTGTAAACTAGATCGAATATTGAGGAGACTGTGGAGACTTGTGAATTGGGCACAGATCCAAATTTTACCCTGGGTGGTGAGACGTTTTTGCCATCGGCAGGGATTGGGGTATCAAGCTCGTCCTATAAATTTATCAATGAAAGGAAGTGTTCCCTCCATATCTTAAGTACGTGTTTTGACTCGGTCTTTAACCTTCCGTTATCCGCCGGATCTTCTGATAGAGCTTTCAGGCATTATTCCTGCCAACAAGCACCTCCAACTCCTCACGGTTTGCGCGTGTTGCTGACGTGTCCCTATAGGCAACGTCATGCCGAGGTAGTGCGATATTCTTCACCCTACCAATTGTTCTTCCGGGCTGGTTCGAAACCCATAGTGGCCTGAGCGGTAGTTAGGTAATGAGTGAGAGATAAGTGTAAGGGTCGAGTGAAGAAGCTGTCTGTGCCGTACTTATCCGTGCGGTTACTTTGTATCTGTACAGGCCTTTTCGTACTCGCTGGTAGGTAGGATTCGTAAAGTTGACGCCGACTTCTTTTCCTGTAGAAAAGTGGCTGTAGTCTTGTAATTTTCGCCGATTACGTACTGTTGACCTCTTGGAAATATAATATACATTTACTTATAATTAGACTGCCAAAAAATATTCAATAGGCAGACTGGGTTTGTGGGTGGATTGTACAGATGAATGCGTTGCGATGAGTTCGCGTAAGGTAAAACCTCCATCACACCAGTTCCTCTTAAGTGACCTAACCATGTGCAACTATAATTAAATGTAGGATTCGCGCGCCATTTCTCTTGCAAATAAATTCTAATTCCATAAAAAATCCAACTAAGTCTTAATTCTCAATGTTCCTAAAATTAAAACTACGGTTGAATTCAAATTGAAATAAAAAAAAAAAAATAGAATAGCAACAACTTTTTGCTCCGTAAGCTTATTTAAGCTCACTAAACAATTTAAGCCGATCTCTTCTCACACTGTTGGTTTTCTTTTTGTTTTTATTCAGTTTCCGTCATTTCACTTAAGTCCACTCATTTTCGCTATTCATGTCGAGCTGTTTGATAGTCCAGCATACTTCTTACCATATTTTTTCCAGTTTTTGCGCATTCACCAAAAGTGGACAAAAATCCTACTTAATTCGTTTTAAGTTGTGAAACTTTCTCAGGCTTCCAACACCACAACGGCACCAACGACTACAAAAACTAAATAAAATTAAAAAAGACTGAACAAAAAAATAATATTTGCTAAAATGAAGTAAAACTTTTGTCAGAATGAAACCATACGTCCGTCATCCCGCGCTTATATTACGCGCAGGCTTCCCACCTACTCTCCTACTCTTTACCTCTCCATCTATCCTCCTACTAATCAACTATGAAGTATGCGTCCTATTTAAGTTTAGGGTATTATTGCTGGCTCACCGTGGTGTGGTGACAATACGAATTTGCAAAGGACTTTTGACGATTTAGTGCAATTTCCAAAGTTTAGCCTCCCCGCTCTCCACCATTTCGTGACGTGCTGCCATTGAAATTGCAATCGTCTCGTTTGTCTAAATCGAAAGTTTGGTTTGAAAAACTTTTGCGTGGCGAAATGAAAACTGCAGCTGGCCACAATATTTTAGTCAAACACAGGTAAATTCGGAAAAAATTTGGAATGAACAAACTCACGAGCTGGGGTATACGTGGTGAAGTTGGCAAGTAATGCCTTGTTGCCGAAATAGTTTACATATGCCTTGCATTTCATTTTTGATTCGAACTAAAAGTCTTATAGGGTAGGTTCACTCATCTACAGATATAAGTTATATCTTACACTTAATATTTCTTAAGGGGAAAATAGCATCATTGATGACAGTCGATTCTGGAGGATGAAAAGAAGACAAAAAGTTTCCCAGAACTCTTTCTTCTTTATTAAGGATGCAATTGGTTTACAATTGGTATGACTTAAATTACAAAACCAAAGTCACCACCACAATCTTGTTGCCGCGGCTTTTTGACAGCATTTTTCATACAAAGGTAGTCTTTAAAGATTTTTTATCATCTGTTTATTTTTGAGTACTGACTACAATAAGGAAATAGCTCGATTCCATTTTGAAGCATATTTCAAGTTTCACGCCTTCGGATTTTCGAGGAAGTTACTTATCGATCTCGAGATTTCCTCCGCTTTTCAGAGATGTTCAGCAATTTTCAATTATCCCTATCAGCGCCCCACCTATCGGAATTTTGAGTTTTACCAGTTGCATTGTTGTCCAGTCCAGAACTATGTACATATCGCTCATTTGCTGCAACGTCTTCATAACTCAAATAATGTGATATTACAGGCAACGCCTTTTTATACCTTTCATGAACATGAAATGGTATTATAACTTTGGTCCGATGTTTGTAAATATGAGAAGAAGAAGAGATAGACCCATCAATAAGTATACCGAAATGATCAGGATGACGAGATGAGTTGATTTAGCCATGTCCGTCTGTCCGTCTGTCTGTCTGTCTGTTTGAACGCAAACTAGTCCCTCAGTTTTTGAGATATTTGGCTGAAATTTGGTATGCGGCCACCATTTTCCAATATAGGAATCATTTGTCGGAACCAGCAAGATCGGACCAATATAACATATAGCTCCCATACAATCGATTATTCCGATAAACGGATTTTTGGGCTATAACTCCTGTAAGTAAACACGTAGGAACGTGAAATTTTGTAAGTATTGCTATTTTTATATGTGAAATATCGATGTTGAAACTCATAGAGATGGGATAAATATTTCACATAGCTCCCATACAATCGATTATTGCAATAAACGGATTTTGGGCTATAACTCCTGTAATTAAACACGTAGGAACGTGAAATTTTGGACGTATTGCTATTTTTATATGTGAAATATCGATGTTGAAAATCATCGAGATTGGATAAATATTTCACATAGCCCCCATACAATCGATTGTTCCGATAAACGGATTTTGGTAGATAACTCCTGTAATTATATCGGTAGGAACGTGAAATTTCGTAAATGTTGCTATTTTAGAATGTGGAATGTCGATGTTAAAAATCAATGAGATTGGACCAATATAACACATCGTCCGCATATAATCGATAGCTCCGATAATTTCGGTATGAGCTAAAGTTAAATTCACACAGGCTGTACTGGGGATCAAACAGTGAAAATCGTGACGCTTATTCATGAAAGGTATTTAGCCTTCAGCACAGCCGAAGACAGCTTTCCTTACTTGTTAGTTTTTGAATTGATGTATATTTATATGGGATATGTAATTAAAGCAAAAGGCTTCTATCGCGATGTAACGGGAATTGTTGAAACCTCGGATATAACACTTTGTCAGTTGATAAAAAATATTATTTCCGATATATTAGTGACGTTAACTCAAAATTTGGATTTTTTGAGTTGTGACGACGTTTCAGCAAATGAATTTGCAGAAAAATTTTTTTTTTCAATCGCAAGATTCCCAATTAAAAAGATTTTTCGAAATAGCTCGATCCATGCGCCACCTAGCATAATTGTTTTGATAAAATATTACATTGTTCATCGGGTTCTGAAAAATTTGTCGAGTTTAAGTCTCTACACAGAGCCAAAAATGCCTAATAAAATTAAGTAGCTGGGTGCTCGGTGCTATCAATTTAGTGCTAACTTTACTTACCAACCTTGTGAGGATGTGTTACACTGTCCTTTATAAGTGGGCAAATTATTAAAATTTTGTAATTTTCGTAGCCGTAATGGACTTGTTGCGGACTACCCTACTTGAAAATATTTTAGTTGATATGTCAGCGAAAATACCTTTCATTTGATACCCATATTGGCATATCTAGCTCCATAAATAAAAAAATTTAAATAGGTGGCAACCCTGTAAACCGCCCCAAGTGACAACCCCAAAATGTATAGTCTTAGAATCCATCATACTAGGTAGGTAGGTAGGTAGAAGTGGCTGCCGCAAAGGCACACCTAGGCCAGTAATAAAAGGCCCGTTGTGATACCACCAAACACTAGGAAAGTCAGTCCCGGGGCCCGGCCATATGGAAAATCCCAGTGCTGTTGGGACTCTCCATATAGCCGAAACCCGGGACTGACACTCCTAACCGACACCGCTACCCCTCCTCGAACCATTTTGATAACTTGATGAAGGCCATCAAGTCCTTTATGTCTAGCTCCGCGACCTGGCTTAAGCTAACCAGGAAGGGAACTCCCAGAGAGCGCCTTCTCGCTCCGCTTAAGGCCGGGCAGTTGCAGATGAGGTGCTCCACCGTTTCCTCTTCCTCATCATCTTTGCAACTCCTGCAGCATCGTCGGTAGGGAACGCCTAGCCTTGCTGCGTGCCTACCAATAAGGCAGTGCCCGGTTAAAACACCTATTAATATGGAGATTTCCTTCCTTTTTAGGGCGTATATGTGTCTAGATCTTTTAAGATCGCATTTTGGCCAGGTTTGCTTGGATATCCGGCACCCTGGGGCTTGTAGCCATCTTTCGTTGGCTTCGCGGAGTGTATGCTCCTTCAGCATTAGCTTGCACGTGGCAAACGGCATACCTATGCGCTCTTTATCTTGAAGAATCTGCTTGGTCGTGCCCTGCCTGGCAAGTTCGTCTGCCCTACAGTTTCCCTCAATGTCCCTGTGTCCCGGGACCCATGTGAGGTTCACGCGGTTCTGTTGGGCCATCTCTTGAAGAGATCGACGACAGCTGAGCGTCAGTTCAGAATTGAACGAGTAAGAGCCAAGGGATTTGATGGCCGCTTGGCTGTCGCTGAAAATACAGATATCCTGTCCGATGGTGCGTTTACCTATCCAAGTCACGGCGTCCATGATTGCAGAAACTTCAGCCTGGAAGACGCTGCAGTGATCAGGTAGTCTAAAGGAGAGTTCTAGGTCCAAATCCCTTGAGTAAACCCCTCCTCCGACTCTGCCGTCTAACTTCGAGCCGTCGGTGTATATAAAAGTGCCGCCATTAGTAGCGGGACACCGATCTATGTTCTCCCAGTCTTCCCTGCTGGGAATGTTTATTCTAAAACAACAATCTCCGACTGTTGTGGTCGCACACCGATCTGTGTTCAGAGGGAGAAAGCTGTAAGATCTTAGAATACAGGAGTGTCCAATAGTGCTTGCGCCCCAGACGGACGTTTCCCTTAGACGCAGAGCCGATGCCGCTGCTGCCCGGTACCCTTCCAGATCGAGTGGCAAAGAATGGCCTGGAGAGCTTCATTGGGCGTTGTTCTTAACGCCCCGCTTATACAGATCATGCTCGATCTGTGGACTTTTCCTAACAGATTTAGGTTTGTTGCCTTTCCTAGCGCAGGCCACCATACCACGACTCCATACAGCATAATTGGCTGGATTATCGCAGTGTAGATCCATCTGCAAATTTTGGGGCTGAGCCCCCATTTTTTGCCAATGGCTCTTTTACACGTGTAAAGTGCAATGCACGCTTTCCTCTGGCGCTGGATGACATTCTCCTTCCAGTTAAGCTTCCTATCTAGAACTGTGCCTAGGAATTTGGCTTTATCAGCTAAGTTCAGGCGCACGCCATCTAGTTCTGGTAGGTTCAGCGGTGGTATCTTGTACCGCCTGGTATAAAGGACAAGCTCCACCTTTCCCGGGTTGATGCTAAGTCCGCAGCGAGAGGACCATGAAGAAACTTCTCGCAGTGCTACTTGCATCAAGTCACACAGGGTTTGTGGGAATTTGCCCCTATATGCAATAGCTAAATCGTCTGCATATGCCACTATCTTCCCGCCCCCCCACCTTGTGTCTCGTAGCAGCGAGTTTACGGTGAGGTTCCATAGGAGCGGGGAGAGAACACCACCCTGAGGCGTTCCTCTTGTGACATAGCGTGAAAGATCAACTGTTCCCAGTGAAGAAACTATTTTCCTTCCCTTTAGTAGTTGATCAATTAGTCCAATAAGAGACCTATTTATGCCCAGGTTTGTTAAAGCAGTGTTAATAGCCTCCGGCCTTATATTGTTGAAAGCCCCTTCGATGTCCAGAAAGGCCACGAGACAGTACTCCTTTTCGTGCAATGATTTTTCAACAATAGAGACTAGGCTGTGGAGCGCAGTTTCCGTTGATTTACCTTTGGTGTATGCATGTTGATAGCTAGAAATAAGGTTGCTATCAATAGTAGAGGAGAGATAATCGCTATTTATCCTCTCGAAGGTTTTAAGTGCAAAAGACGAGAGACTGATCGGTCTGTAGTCTTTAGGCTCATAGTGTGAGGCCTTCCCAGCCTTTGGAATAAAGACTACCGTGGCGCTTCTCCAGGAGCACGGAATGTAATTAAGAGCCAGGCAGGCTGAATAGAGAACTACCAGCCATTTAGCTGATATTTCCAGCGTGTTTATAAGTTGTGCGGGGAAAATCCCGTCTGGCCCGGCTGCCTTGAACGGCTCAAAGCTTTTGATTGCCCACCTTACCCTTTCCTCCGTAATGGGTATGTTTACCGCCAGGTTTGTTGCAGATGCTACAGGTGCATCATACAAGTTCCCCGGAAAGTGTGTGTTCAGGAGCAGCTCCAGGGTTTCCCCTTCCGTGCTGGTCCAAGATCCGTCAGGCTTCCGTAAATAGCTAATGGCTGTTTGAGTTTTTGATAGCACTCGTCTAAGTCTCGCTGTATCATCGACTTTTTCGACCCCGGTGCAGAAATTTCTCCACGAAGTTCTCTTCGCTTGCCTTAGAGCCTTTTTATAGGCCCTCAGTTTAGCTTTATATTCGAGCCATTCAGGCTCCGTACCGATGCTCTTGGCCTTGTTAAATTGCTTCCTGCATGATATACGGAACGAATCCAGGTCGTAAGACCACCAGTGGGGTCTATGTTTGCCGCGTGGTTTTGGTACTGGACAAGCCTGCTCTAGGGCATTTGAGAGCGCCGTTGTAAAGGTCGTTACCAGATCATCCAGTTCTCCCACTGATGAGGGGGCTTGTGGAGGTAATACTGGTAGGTCCCTAGCTAATATTTGGTTATGTAGCTGCCAGTTAGTGTTGCGTGGATTTCGTTTCATAACTGGCTGCTCAACAATAAAGTCTAACACAATTTCTATGTACCGATGGTCAGAAAATGAATGCTCATCACGAACACGCCATTTTCTGACCCACTCATAAGCGCCTTCGCTACAAACAGTGAGGTCTATAACCTCCCTACGAGCTTTAGTTATAAAAGTAGGCTCGTTACCCACGTTACAAACCACCAGGTTAGTTGTTAGTAGGTAGTCAAACAGAGACTCGCCCCTAGCGTTAATATCGGAGCTTCCCCACTGGACGTGATGAGCATTAGCGTCAGCTCCAATAATAAGATGGCCCGTACAGAAATTATCCACCAGATCTTTCACCTCCTTTTGTGGAGGAGGTTCTTCGGCGTCATAGGGCATATAGACCGACGCCATCGTTAGGCTGGTGCTGCCGATTGTTAAGCTGGCAGCTGTAACGTCACCATTTGAGTAGTTGGGTAATAGAAAGGTGTTTAGCTCAGACTTTACCAAAAGACAGGTTCTGACCTTGCCCTCATCATTGGCTTGGATGAGCTTGTACCCCTTAGTCCCCAATCCACAGATCCTAGAGCTATTGACCCAGGGCTCTTGGATAAGGACCACGTCTACGTCGCCTTTAGAAAGACGACTGCTTAAAACAGCCGAGGCTGCTTTAGATTTGTGCAGATTTATCTGAAGCACCACCAACATGAGAGAGCTCAGACATCCCTGCCGCCAGCGTGTCGTCGAGGTCTGGCCTGTTCCGGGGGCTGTCTCTCAACGAGGAGTTGTTCAGAGCACCTGCACGATTTGGCGTGGCGGGAACCCTGCTGTCTGAAGCAGCATCAACGTTATAGACCAAGATCCCAGAGCCTAAAAGCGTCACTTATTTTATAATGGATGAAACCAATACCGATCGATAGTCCTCCCCGAATCTAGAAAGAATGTGAAAATTTTAAAGCTGTACCTATGACAAGGGCCTAGGAATCGGGGGTCAAAGTCGCCAAAAAATTACCCTAACTTCACTTATTTTATAATGGATGATTTTCACATATTTGACGTAGATTATCACCCCGCGTCAGTATCAAGTGTTGTTAGACCCGTACCAGTGACAAGGCTCCAGCCAGACACCCCCAGTTCGCGGATTTTCCTATAGAAATTTTTTCTGTTTTACCAATTTCACGCATTTGGGCCACTTTGGCTGCTTTTAACTACCCAATATTTTCCCATTTTTTGTAGAACACTACCCTCAAGTAGTATCAGGAATTCTTAGACTTCGTCCCATGGAAAAAACTTCAGCCAGACACCTCAAAACTCGGGAAATTTCACTAATTTTTACTGCGCTTTCACATGTTTAAGCGGATTTGACCAACTTTGGCCTCTTTTAAATAACAGATCTTTACACATGTGTCGTAAAATGCTACCCTTAAGTAGAATCAAGCATTTCTAGACATCATCCCATGGAAAAAACTTCAGCCAGACACCTGAAAGTTCGAGAACTTTTATTTTCCTATTAATTTGCTTTCTCTTGTTTGTCCCACTTTTACTAATTTTAAATGATAGATCTTTTCACATGTGTCGTAGGACACTACCCTTAAGTAGTTTCAGTAATTTTTAGACCTCGTCCCATGGCAAAAACTTCAGCCAGACACCTCAAAACTCGGGAAATTTCACTAATTTTTACTGCGCTTTCACATGTTTAAGTGGATTTGACAAACTGTGACTACTTTTAAATAGCAGATCTTCACACATGTGTCGTAAAATGCTACCCTTAAGTAGAATCAAGCATTTCCAGACATCATCCCATGGCAAAAACTTCAGCCAGACACCTAAAAGTTCGGGAACTTTTATTTTCCTATTAATTTGCTTTCTCTTGTTTGTCCCACTTTTACAACTTCTAAACGACGGATCTTTTCAGATGTTTCGTAGGACACTACCCTTAAGAAGTTTCAGTCATTTCTATACTTCGCCCCATGGCAAAAACTTCAGCCAGACACCTCAAAGCTCGGGATTTTCACTAATTCTTACAGAGATTTCACTTGTTTCAGCAGGTTTCTCCAACTTTGTCCACGTTTAAACGGCGGATCTTTACACACGTGTCGTATAACACTACCCTTAAACAGTATCAGGTATTTCCGGACTTCATTCCATGAAAAAAACTTAAGCCAAACAACCCAAAGCACGGGGACTTTTCATCATTTTTAGTGTGCTTTCACATGGTCAAATGGGTTTACTCAACTTTGGCTGCTTTTAAATGGCGGATCGTTACAAATGTATCGTATAACACTACTATTAACTAATATTAGGCATTTTTAGACTTCGCTCCATGACAAAAACTTCAGCCAGACACCTCAAAGCTGAGGAAATTTCATAATTCTTGCTGCGAATTCACATGTTTAACTGCGTTGCTCTAACTTTGGCTGCTTTTAAAGGGCAGATAATTTCACATGTGTCATAGAAGACCACCCTTAAGTGGTATCACGTACTTTTTGACTTCGCCCCATGTCAAAAACTTCAGCCAGACACCTCAAAACTGAGGAATTTTTATAATTCTTACTGCACTTTCACATGTTTAAGCGAGTTTGCCCAACTTTGGCTGTTTTTGAAAGGCAGATCTTTGCACATGTGTCGTGGAACACTATCTCCAAGTAGTATCAGGCATTTTTATACTTCATCCCATGGAAAAAACTTCAGCCAGACACCTCAAGCCTGAGAAATTTTCATAGTTCTTACTGCTTTTTCACATGTTTAATCGGGTTGGTCCAACTTCGGCTGCTCTTAGAGAGCGGATCTTTTCACATGTGTCATAGAAGACCACCCTTAAGTGGTATCAGTTACTTTTAGATTTCGCCTCATGTCAAACACTTCAGCCAGACACCTCAAAACTGAGGAATTTTTATAATTTTTACTGCACTTTCACATGTTTAACCGAGTTTGTCCAACTTTGGCTATTTTTGAAAGGCAGATCTTTACACATGTGTCGTGGAACACTATCTCCAAGTAGCATCAGGTATTTTTAGACTTCATCCCATGGAAAAAACTGCAGCCAGACACCTCAAGGCTGTGGAATTTTCATAGTTCTTACTGCTTGTTCACATGTTTAATCGGGTTGGTCCAACTTCGGCTGCTTTTAAAGAGCAGATCTTTTCACATGTGTCATAGAAGACCCCCTTAAAGAAGTATCGGGTATTTTTATACTTCGCCCCATGTCAAAAACTACAGTCAGACACCTCAAAACTGAGGAATTTTCATAATTCTTACTGCGATTTCACAGGTTTAAGCGAGTTGGTCCAACTTTTGCTGTTCGTAAAGGGCATATCTACACACATGTGTCATAGAAGACCACCTTAAAGAAGCATCGGGTATTTGTATACTTCGCCCCATGTCAAAAACTACAGCCAGCCTCAAAACTGAGGAATTTTCATAATTCTTACTGCGATTTCACAGGTTTAAGCGAGTTCCCTGCAGCGAAACCTCAAACTAATCAGAAAAATACTAGTACACAGCTATAACTTTCTGGCAGAACTCATACTAGTCAGGAAATATCCATTTCATACCAGTATACAAATAGAATTTTCCGGCTGAACCCATACTAGTCAGGAAATATCCATTCCATACTAGTATACAACTAGATTTTTCTGGATGAAATTATACCAGTTGAAAAAAAACAAAATTCATTCGTTTCGTTTTCTCTTATAATTCATAGATACTTTTTCGTGATAGGGTAAATACAAATAGCCGCTGCTTTCTTAAGAATAAACATGAAAATAAAGTCAAATGATAAAATAAAGGGTAAGCCAGGAAAATTCTGGTTGAAATCATACTAGTCCAGGTTAAAAGCCTTTTTGACTAGTATATTCCATACTGGTCCTTTTTGGACTAGTTAATTTTTTGGAAATTATACTAGTCCAGGATGAACTAGTATGGAACTGGTATCTTACAACTAGCATGAAACTCGTATTTCCTGACTAGTAAATAACTGGTATATTCTGGTCGAATCTGACAATTGACATCTTGTAGGACATCAACACGTAAAAAATACCAGTTGCTTATATGGAAAAAAGACAGAACACCGGGCCCAACTAGTCAGTGTTTTGTCTTTGTTCCATAAAAGCCCGGTGCACCAACTAGTTGTAAAGTAGTTTTCAACTAGTTGCTTTCGCTGCAGGGTAGCGACATAAGAATGACATTGTCTGAAATGCAACAAATTCCACATCTGAACACTTTGTATGGGCTGAACTGTTCTAATTTGCTTGATCATGTCCTATGGAGAGATCAATTGCGAAAAAAAACTCGAGCTTTGAGGTGTTTGGATGTAGTTTTTGTCATGGGAACATCTCCAAAAATGCCTGATACCACTTAAGAGTTGCGTTCTACGACACATGTGTAAATATTCGCCTTTTAAAAATAGTCAAAGTTGGACAAACCTGCTTAAACAATCGAAAGCACAGTAAGAATTATGAAAACTACCCAGATTTAAGGTGTCTGGTTAAAGTATTTGTCATAAGGCGAAGTCTAAAAGTACCTGGTTGGACCAACTCGCTTAAACCTGTGAAATCGCAATAAGAATTATGAAAATTCCTCAGTTTTGAGGTGTCTGACTGTAGTTTTTGACATGGGGCGAAGTATAAAAATAGCCGATCCTTCTTTAAGGGGGTCTTCTATGACACATGTGAAAAGATCTGCTCTTTAAATGCAGCCGAAGTTGGACGAACTCGCTTAAACCTTTGAAATCGCAGTAAGAATTATGAAAATTCCTCAGTTTTGAGGTGTCTGGCTGAAATTTCTGACATGGGGCAAAGTATAAAAAATACCCGATACTTCTTTAAGGTGGTCTTCTATGACACATGTGTGAAGATATGCCCTTTACGAACAGCAAAAGTTGGACCAACTCGCTTAAACCTGTGAAATCGCAGTAATAATTATGAAAATTCCTCAGTTTTGAGGTGTCTGACTGTAGTTTTTGACATGAGGCGAAGTATAATAATAGCCGATCCTTCTTTAAGGGGGTCTTCTATCACACATGTGAAAAGATCTGCTCTTTAAAGGCAGCCGAAGGTGGACCAACCCGATTAAACATGTGAAAAAGCAGTAAGAACTATGAAAATTCCTCAGGCTTGAGGTGTCTGGCTGAAGTTTTTTCCATGGGATGAAGTATAAAAATGCCTGATACTACTTGGAGATAGTGTTCCACGACACATGTGCAAAGATCTGCCTTTCAAAAACAGCCAAAGTTGGACAAATTCGCTTAAACATGTGAAAGTGCAGTAAGAATTATAAAAATTCCTCAGTTTTGAGGTGTCTGGCTGAAGTTTTTGACATGGGGCGAAGTCAAAAAGTACCTGATACCACTTAAGAGTGGTCTTCTATGACACATGTGAAATTATCTGCCCTTTAAAAGCAGCCAAAGTTAGAACAACGCAGTTAAACATGTGAATTCGCAGCAAGAATTATGAAATTTCCTCAGCTTTGAGGTGTCTGGCTGAAGTTTTTGTCATGGGGCGAAGTCTCAAAATGCCTAATATTAGTTCATAGTAGTGTTATACGATACATTTGTAGCGATCCGCCATTTAAAAGCAGCCAAAGTTGGGTAAACCCATTTGACCATGTGAAAGCACAGTAAAAATGATGAAAAGTTCCCGTGCTTTGGGTTGTTTGGTTTAAGTTTTTTTCATGGAATGAAGTCCGGAAATGCCTGATACTGTTTAAGGGTAGTGTTATACGACACGTGTGTAAAGATCCGCCGTTTAAACGTGGACAAAGTTGGAGAAACCTGCTGAAACAAGTGAAATCTCTGTAAAAATTAGTGAAAATCCCGAGCTTTGAGGTGTCTGGCTGAAGTTTTTGCCATGGGGCGAAGTATAGAAATGACTGAAACTTCTTAAGGGTAGTGTCCTACGAAACATCTGAAAAGATCCGTCGTTTAGAAGTTGTAAAAGTGGGACAAACAAGAGAAAGCAAATTAATAGGAAAATAAAAGTTCCCGAACTTTTAGGTGTCTGGCTGAAGTTTTTGCCATGGGATGATGTCTGGAAATGCTTGATTCTACTTAAGGATAGCATTTTACGACACATGTGTGAAGATCTGCTATTTAAAAGTAGTCACAGTTTGTCAAATCCACTTAAACATGTGAAAGCGCAGTAAAAATTAGTGAAATTTCCCGAGTTTTGAGGTGTCTGGCTGAAGTTTTTGCCATGGGACGAGGTCTAAAAATTACTGAAACTACTTAAGGGTAGTGTCCTACGACACATGTGAAAAGATCTATCATTTAAAATTAGTAAAAGTGGGACAAACAAGAGAAAGCAAATTAATAGGAAAATAAAAGTTCTCGAACTTTCAGGTGTCTGGCTGAAGTTTTTTCCATGGGATCATGTCTGGAAATGCTTCATTCTACTTAAGGGTAGCATTTTACGACACATGTGTAAAGATCTGTTATTTAAAAGAGGCCAAAGTTGGTCAAATCCGCCTAAACATGTGAAAGCGCAGTAAAAATTAGTGAAATTTCCCGAGTTTTGAGGTGTCTGGCTGAAGTTTTTGCCATGGGACGAAGTCTAAAAATTCCTGATACTACTTTAGGGTAGTGTTCTACAAAAAATGGGAAAATATTGGGTAGTTAAAAGCAGCCAAAGTGGCCCAAATGCGTGAAATTGGTAAACCAGAAAAAATTTCTATAGGAAAATCCGCGAACTGGGGGTGTCTGGCTGGAGCCTTGTCACTGGTACGGGTCTAACAACACTTGATACTGACGCGGGGTGATAATCTACGTCAAATATGTGAAAATCATCCATTATAAAATAAGTGAAGTTAGGGTCATTTTTTGGCGACTTTGACCCCGGATTCCTAGGCCCTTGTCATAGGTACAGCTTTAAAATTTTCACATTCTTTCTAGATTCGGGGAGGACTATCGATCGGTATTGGTTTCATCCATTATAAAATAAGTGACGCTTTTAGGCTCTGGGATCTCGCTCTATTAGTGTGCTCAGGTTTAGCCACGATCGTGACGTCGAGGCCTTCTTCGTCAAGCAGGCTTTCTTCTATCGCCGAGTTGTTCGCAGCACCATCGCAATTTGACGTGGCGGATAACATACTTTCCGCGTCGGACTCCTCTGCTTCCCCTTCCGATGCCTCGATCTCCGAGTCCTCCGGAGCGTCTGGAATAGCAGCGCGCTGTGCATCGCCACGGTATACGTGGATCACGATCTGACCCAAGCCGTAATGCACTCTCCGTTGCACCGTTTAAGGGGCTCGAGCGCCTCCTTATTCAGAGTGATAACCACCTGTCTATTGGGCCCAACCACATCATCGACCAGATTGACGCCCCAATCCTGCGTCGGGAGAGACGGATTCCAGACCTGCAGCATCTCAAGAATATTCTCGGGTTCTGCAGGGACGGCAGGAATCCATGCCCTTGCCCTTGGCCGAGCAGGAATGTCCTTCCAGTCGACGACATCTAGTCTTGCCCCTGGATAGACTTCACCCAGTCTTGCAACTGCTGCCTTATACAGTGCGACAGTTCTTGCATCCTCGCACGCGAATATTTTGATTGACCTTGGTGCCAGCCCGCGTCAGTACCTCGCGGCGGACTACCCGGAGACTCACGCATTAAGTGGAGGAGGGCCCTGCCCATTTCATTCCGGACATACAGCCACTGGTCTTTGGGGATGGACCAACGGTCGTTACCTCGGTCAATGAAACCAATAAGGATTCTGTCCTTGGTTACTTCAGCAAAGCTGAGTTTTCCCACTACGGGGTTGACCTGATGCCGCTTCGGATGGGGGTCTACCTCTCCGTCCGATCTCTGGCGTTTGAAGGGATTACCGTTCACCCTCTTAGGCACATAGGGCCTCTGGAAATTTGGTATCAGAGCTTTCGCTTCCTCCACCATCTTCCTTTCTTCCGGCGACAGCTTCTCCTGCGATGCTCCCTCATATTTTTTAAGGATCCTTGCGGCCTTTCTTTTATCCCAGTACGCAAAGCGTCGGGGAGATGCCTCTTTGGGGGGATTCAGACTCGTAGTTGCCATCGCGGTCTCTCCCTTTACGGCGTCGTCCTTCTCTTTCGAAACTCTGAAACCAGGTCGTGAGACCATTGCCCCAGATGTGAAGAGATTGGGTTTCGTACCAGCGCTTGATGGAAGCTTAGCTTCCGCCGTTTTCTGCTTGACTGCGTAGGCAGCCGCACTGTTGCTTGCTCCCATCAAGTCCCTCTTACTTGATAGCAGTTTGGGGGATGACTGACCCGTAGTTTCCATCGTTGTCGGCCTCCCAGTTAACTTTGAGGCGGAGTTTGTCCTCCGGCGTTGTGTTTTCGCTTGCTCCAGCATAGTTCTTCTCTGCTGCGGAGTAAACGAAGTCGTTAATTGCTTTGTATTTTGTGTGTTCTTCATCTTGTTCGTACGACCCCTCGCCGGACAAGGCCAGCTTAGGGTCAAGGGTAGTGTAAGGGGAAGTGTGTCGTCCGCCGCGGCAGAGCCCCATACCGCGGTAAGACCATAGTTATTCCCTGAGGCGGCCCGGTATCAGTGAGGCTCCGTTCGACTACAGCCACGATTTGCCTCCCGGCTGCAAACGTCCAATGGGCACGGTATCGCATAACACCCTGGATTGGGAGGGAAAAGTTTTGCACATTTATATAGCGAGCCGCTTGCTTCAAGACAGACGCCCGCTTACAGCCGCACCTCTTGGTGTACAGACGCTGCGAAAAAGACCCCGGTGAGCCCTTAAACCAAGTATGTCAGAGTGGCCCCCCCCCGGGGCTCCCTCTCTTTCTGCCGCGAGCCTAGGTAGCTCAACGTTGCCCAGAGTGCACGAACGAGGACGCAAGAGTCGGGATTGAGCGCGGTCACTCAGCAACCACACCCCATTACACTCCATCCATCATACTATCTATATGCCAAATTTCATCCCAATCGGTCAAGCGGTTCTAGAGATAGTACCGGACCTACAAATATACAAATAATGTAAAACCTACAGTACCTCCACATTTATAAGTACGCCTCAATCTATGCCCATATTCCGTGCAACATATGGAAAATATGACGCGGTTATGTAAAAGATATGTAAATTGGCACACTTAAAGCAAAAAATAAAATCGAAATAGTACAGACTGTTTCGGGATCATTTCGGTGTCATATCATACGATGTTATATCATATGATGTCATATCATATGATGCCATTTCGTATGATGTCATATCATATGATGTCATATCATACGATGTCATATAACATGATGTCATATCATATGATGTCATACCATATGAATGTCATATCATATGATGTCATATCATATGATGTCTAGTTCCATAAATAAAAAAAATTTAAATAGGTGGCAACCCTGTAAACCACTCCAAGTGGCAACCCCAAAATGTATAGTCTTATAATCAATCCTACTATCTATATGCCAAATTTCATCCCAATCGGTCAAGCGGTTCTCGATATAGTACCGGACCTACAAATATACAAGTTTAGCTCGTTTAAAGTTATTACATAATATTGTACAGAGTTGTGTGTTATGAACGCTATACCACTTCCTAGACCTCCTGTTACTCTATGACGGTCTTTCCTCTGTACAGTATGATCTATTTGATACCGACATCGAAGGAACGGATGATATCTTAGAAAGCCAAGGTATAACCATAAGTTGCCCCACCGGTTATCACCCCGACGTTAGCTTGCTACTACGAGGAGATAACCGCGTGATCCTGGGCGACTTCAATGCGCACCACGACATGTGGCACTCAAACCTGCCAGCAGACAATAGGGGGCATGTACTTGCAGAAGAAATAGATGATACGGCTTTCTGTACACTGAACGGAGACGCCCAACAAGAGTATCGGGCAATTGCTATAGTTCGCCAGATATTTCTATCGTAAGCGCAGGACTACTGAACAATACAAATTGGCGACCGATACTCACTTGGCGTGTGACCATCTCCTAATAGTCATTACCATCGAACGACCGACGGACTTTATTACACCTGAGCATGGTACATACATTAACTTTACCAAGGCGGACTGGCACTGTTTTGAGACATATACGGACGAATCCTTGGCTGCTCTGACCATTCCTACGGACGTACGCAAAGGCGAACGAGACTTCCGCAACATCATTGACTTGGCCTCTAAACGCTTCATTCCTGCGGGTCGAATATCCCAAATAAGACCAAATTTCCCCGCGGAGGCAGCGGCCATGGCTAGAGAAAGAGATGAAGTGCGAAGTCTCAATCCCGCAGACCCCCGCATAAGGGATCTCAACGCAGAAATTCGTAGGTTGGTCGATAAACACAAACTGGCCAAATGGACACAACACCTAGAGCAATGCAACCTCTCCGATGGTGTTGGCAAATTATGGACTACTGCCAAAGCTCTATCCAATCCAACGAAACACAAGGATAAAGTAGATATTACTTTCGGCGACAGGGTGAAGAAGGACCCTAGGGGATGTGCGAACTCCTTCTGTAGACAATTTGTACTACATTCCCCGCCCGATAAAGCTAAACGTAGGACCATGCGACAGGCGCGTGGATACAAAAACCAAAACACGCCTATTGTCATCACTGCCTCGGAGGTTAAGGAAGCCCCGACGGCATTGCCATGAAGATGCTGAAACATCTAGGTCAAGAGGGACACAAATACTTAGCGGCTCTATTCAGTCTTTCACTGAACACTTTCGTCATTCCTGAAATATGGAAAAAGGCGAGAGTGGTTCCACTGTTAAAATCAAGAAAGCCGGCAAATATACGCGATTCATATCGCCCTATACACTTTTGTCGCCGTATTATACTGCAAAGCTGCACCTGACTAGTCATCAACATGGCTTCCGTAAGCTACATAGCACCACCACCGCACTCAATGCCAATACAACGCAGATAAATAGTTGCCTAAATCAAAACCAACCAAATCACAGGACTGTGTTAGTGGCACTTGACTTGTCGCGATGTGCGAAAATCAACACTTACCTCTGCGACCTTTCCAGGTTTTTCACTGAGCGAGATCTGACGATATCTCCGACTAAATCCACGGTGACACTTTTCACGACATGGACGCACCAGGGCCTGGATTCTTCAACAGTGAGTTTTGAAATTTTCACTTTTTCACCATTTAAAATGTATGGGAAAAAAGTGTACATTTCAAAACTCACAGTTAGAGAATCTAGGCTCAGATGAGAAATGAAATAGACATTTTCGTTGATGGCACTAAGCTACCAACGGTCAACCACCCAAAATGAGGGTGTAAAAGTAGGTCGCCTCCCAGTTGGTGCACCCTGGGTAACGCTAAATGACCTACATGGCCTACACGGCTAGTTTCTTGTATTGCCGGTTCTACGAGAACGGTACCAGTACTTGTGCTGTACCCATCGTGCCGAAACGACCCGGGCCGTTTTCTTATATCGACCCGGCCAAGAGCAATACACTCGGGGTGACCCTGTCTGACATTTAGACAGGGCTACACCTCGCTACAACAACAACAACAACAACAGCCACCCAAAGTTATTGGGGGTGACACTGGATAATACTTTCTCATTTGCTGGTGATGTGTCTGCAATGGTCTCAAAGGTACGAGGTCGCAACAAGATCCTCAAGTCATTTGCCGGCAGTACTTGGGGAAAAGACAAAGAAACGTTGCTGACTACATATAAGGGCATTGGCCGACCAGTCTTTGACTATGCCGCACCAATATGGTCGCCTAACCGCTATCAGAACTGCTACGGTTAGGTTAAACTTCTACTTATCCAGACTGAATGATAGAATTTCAAACACATGCGCTGCATGTGGTAGGACCCCCATGACACCCTACATCTCTTCAATTGAACCTACTCTTCTAACCCCTCTGGACCAACCCTGTTGAAACTGCACGTTTCCTTGGACTCCCGTCAGAAGAGCTTGATGAAGATCTTCGGAATGATCATACACTCTTCAAATTTAAAAAGAACTTCTTCTTTAATAAAATCTATAGAGATATCATATGACTTTTGCTCTATTTTATTAGGCATTTTTGGCTCTGTGTAGCTTACTGGGAAGTGACTAATAAATTGATTGAAAGATTTCCCCATGTGTTCCAGAGATTTTCAGCAAGTTTCAATTATCTCGACCACCTATCGGAATTTTGATTTCTACAAATTGTATTGTCAACATGTGCTCAACTACATGTGAAGTATCAAGTCCATATGTTTATGAGGAATTACACTGTGACCGGGTTCTGAAAAATATGTTAAGTTTCAAATCTCTAGCTTACCGCGAAGTTACAACAATCAATTCCCCTCCTTTTCAAGAATTTTGAATTATCTTGATCGGCGCACTTGTGTAAGCCGAATTATATTGTCTTTAATGTTTCTCCATATTTCATGTTTCAATAATCTAGCTTACCCGGAAGTTACTTATATATGGGTCGCAAAATATCAATTCTTAATTGATATCGAATCGAACATCGAAATGTTCTTATAATACAAGATCCACCAAGGTACTATGCGTGGCTCCAATATTTAGGGGACTATAGCCATTTTTCGTTGGCTTGACGGAGTATCCTTCAGCATTAGTTTGCATGTGGAAAAGTACATACCGAAGCGTTCGTTATCTGCCTAGTGATTTCGTTTGCTCTTAGCCTAGGTACTCATGTGCGGCTGACGCGGTTTTGTTAAGCTGAACGAGTAAGAGCCAAGGGATTTGATAGCCGCTTGGTTGTCGCTGAATATAAAGATATCCTGATATCAAAATTACGATTTTACCGCTACTCGACACTAGAGTCCCCAAAAAATAAACGATCCTCATCGACATCTAGTTTTAAACCGCAAGTAATACAACCAAACCACTATATGGCGCCGATTGTTAATATTAAATTTTGTGTGTCAGGGTAAAATGTGGATCTGATTAAAGAAGATTTATTGGAGATAATCTCCGTGTGTGTATCCATAGCATTACTCCCAAAAATGAAGAAGATATGAGTTGTAGCAACAAAATTTCCGCTGGCAGCACTCATGAAACAACAGCAGCAAACACAAGCAAATTGAAAACTACCGCTAGATTTCACCGAAATGGTGGATGAACAACCAAAGTTAATGTAAAGATATATGTAAGTGCAAGTCATGATTAATATTCATGGAAGGTGTGAAGCGTTGACAGAGTCCAAGACATTGCTCTCCTCTCGTGAAGTACAGTCCTCGTTAATTCCTGTTACAACTTTACGACGTTCCGCCCATTTCTGATTTTTACTCTGCACAAGGAGCGCCTTACATTTTTCGTCTATTGGGGTACTAGCCCTTACATATATACTGTCAGCCGAGAAATTTATCGAAGAATCATCTCGAGATATTGAACAGGAAATTGTGTGCAAAGTCTGACAAGCAAAGATATACAGATCGTGGGTAAGAAGTAGTCCCTACCATACCATACTGATGTGTCGTTCGAAATAGTGCAATCATAGCAGTAAAATGCAACCGATGTCTTTCTCCGTAAATCTCCCAAATTGAGCTCAAGACCACTTAACAAACAAATTTATTGCACCAATGTTTAAATAACTTGATATTATTTATAACGAAAATTTAACCAACAAAGTAAATAAGGTTAATATTTATGCTTGAATGCCGCACAATTCACAACACAAATGCGCACAATTAAAACCAAAGCGCCCGAAGAAATTGGTAAAACACTTTTGAGATATGAGGCCTTGAGAAGAGCATGCAGTCAATTCGTGGCGAGGTTTTTCCAAGTAAGAACAACTTTCACTAAACTTACTAACTTTTGTAGGACAACTTTTGCTGAGCTTCAGCTTGCGCTTCTTCTTTTTCATTTTCTTCTGCAACTTGCCTGCAGACAGACTATTACAAACTGTATTAGGGTTTTTGTACTATTAAGCCGTATATTTGCGGCTATTGTTGTTGTTGTGAATACATGCAAGAACATATTTACATGCTTTTAGGTGAATACGAATAGTCATGTGAGCGAATCTTCCAAAGTAGTTTTAACTGAATTATCTCACTTATGGGTCAGCTACATAAAACTTTATTTTGGCTTTACCTCAAACTTTGACTTTGACAGAAAAGTTCAGTATACGTATTTAAACCAAGCATGGCAAATTGGAGACCTCAAAGTTGAAGCGAGGTTGAAATTTGGCAAACTCTCAAAATTTGCTTGCTTTGCTTGCTTTGACAATCAGATGTTGATGACTTTGCTTCAATTAAGGAATAAAATGTTGGAGAAAATAATAATTAATTCATTTTGTCTCTATTAAATTAATAAATTAACTAAAACACTACGAATGCAAAGAAAAAAATAACGAAAACAAATGTATAAAAGAGAAGCGTCAAGGCGTTCATTGTAGCATACCTCTGAAGTTGGACGCAAAGTTTTGAGGTAGCAAATGTCAGGCGAGGTTAACAAAGCTTTATGTATTTCACCCTTTAGAATGCGAAATGCAATAACAAATGAGCGCAATACGAATATCTTAAAAGCCAGTTCAACAAGCGAAAGTAAAGGAAAATGCCAATGTCAGCTGCGAAACGAAAAAGGAAATCTTTTGGAACTTACGCAAGAGCTTGTTGCCTGGAGGGCTTGCATGAAAAGTTGAAGCCGGCTCATGTGGCACTCACATATCCTCTGCTGCACTTACAATAACGTGCACACAGAGCTTTTTTAGGACAATTAGACGAAAAAGTGCTGGAGGATATGCAACAAAGCATAAATAATATGCGAAAAATAAAACACGACGGCTTCTCCTGCCAGCCACACTGCCAGTCAGGCAGCCACTTTACTTGCGTACTTCCAACCTACCTATCCAATTGTTTCACTTGCGTGCTAAACGTCTGTCAGTCAGTTTCTATTTTGTGCATATGTCACCTGAAAAATTAAATATTTATTTAATGGTATGCGCACGGTGACCACCCGTTCCTTATTATTTCCTGAAAATAAACTAAAATTAGACATATGTAACTGATATAAACAAACAAAAAATGAGATAAAATGAAATAAAATTATGTTAAACCGAACATTAAATACCCAGCGGTAGTTTTCATATGATTTTCGAAATTTTCCATTTCGAAAGTGGGCGTCGGGAAGCGATTTCGTCAAATTTCATCAGGTATACTCCCTATAATGCTAGTATACCTTGTGCCAAATTTC
The DNA here is from genome assembly GCA_964058755.1 of Campiglossa producta. Classification (NCBI taxonomy): domain Eukaryota; kingdom Metazoa; phylum Arthropoda; class Insecta; order Diptera; family Tephritidae; genus Campiglossa; species Campiglossa producta. The sequence continues at coordinate 24,999,623 of CAXKVI010000004.1, forward strand.
ATGATTCTACCGGAATCAGTTTAAAAGTTATGACCGGTTGAATTTCAACGGTGCCCCTCCCACTTTAAAAAAGTTGTCAAAAAATCATACTACTAACTATTTAGTTAGAATGACTACTAAACTATGTCATTTTAGCCATTTTCGTAACCAAATTATGTCAATTTAGATGAATTTCGAAATTTTCGATATCGAAAGTGGGCGTGGTTGAACAGAAATTTTATTCCAATTTTATCAGGTACTAGCTGACCCGGCAGACGTTGTCCTGCCACAAATTTATTTCCCTGTCTGTTTCTCTAACCCGATCCCTATATCTATTTTAAACCATATCCCTATCTCCTTCATATAGGAGAAACCACGCCCCCTTTTTCCTTATCCCCAGTTTTTTTTGGAGGTGTCCGGGATTGATCTTATATAACTCCTCACAAAATTTCAGTGGTCTAACCTAAATACTTTTAGAGATATGGACTATGAAGTATTTTATTCGTATGGGAGGTGCCACGCCCCCTTTATCGTTAACCCGAGGTTTTTGGGAGGTATTAGGGATCGATCACATATAAACCCTCACCAAATTTCAGTGGTCTAACATAAATACTTGCAGAGATATGGGCTATGAAATATTTCCTTCGTATGGGAGGTGCCACGCCCCCTTTTTCTTTATCTCCAGTTTTTTTGGAGATGATGGGATTAATCTTATTTAACTCCTCAAGAAATTTCAGTGGTATAACCTAAACACTTCCCGAGATATGGACTATGAAGTATTTCATTCGTATGGGAGGTGCCACGCCCCCTTTTTCGTTACCCTAGTTTTTTTTGGAGGTGGTAGGGATCGACCTCATCTAACCTCTAACCACGTTTCAGTGGTCTAACATAAGTACTTCAGAGATATGGACTATGAAGTATTTCATTCGTATGAGATGTGCCACGCCCCCTTTTTCGTTATCCCCAGTTTTTTTGGAGGTAGTAGGGATCGATCTCATATAACCCCTTACCAAATTTCAGTGGTCTAACATGAATACTTCCAGAGATATCGACTATGAAATATTTCATTTGTATGGGAGGTGCCACGCCCCCGTTTTCGTTATCCCCAGCTTTTTTGGAGGTGGTAGGGGTCGATCTCATATAATCCCTTACCAAATTTCAGTCGTCTAACATGAATACTTCCAGAGATATCGACTATGAAGTATTTCATTCGTATGGGAGGTGCCACGCCCCCTTTTTGGTTAACCCCCAGTTTTATGGGTGAGAATGGTGTTATTATCCTATAGGTCTGTACCGATTTCCAGGTCCCTACCTTATTCACCTTGAAGAAAAATGTTTGTATGGGAGGTCCACGCCCCCTTAATATTTTGTTCTGATTTTAAGACATGACCTGCGCGTGGTAATAACAAACAAATCCCCCAAAGGAAGTATTTCATTTGGTTCAGCCGTTTTCGAGTTTTAGCGTTACAATTATACACCATTTCATTTTTATATATATAGAAGATGTATGGGAGGTACCACGCCCCCTTTTTCGATAACCCCAAGTTGTATGGGTGAGAATGGTGTTGTTATCCTAAAGCTCTATACCAATTTTCATGTTCCTACCTTAAACACTTTTGAAGATATTCACCTTGAAAAATTCAGTTTGTATGGGAGGTGCCACGCCCCCTTTTCCGATTACCCCTTCTTTTATGTGTAAGAAGGCTTTTGATACCATATAGGTCTGTACCAATTTTCAGGTCCCTACCTTGAACCCTTTCACAGATATTCTGCTTAAAAAATTTAGTATGTATGGCAGGTACCACGCCCCCTTATTGGATAACCCCCGGTTTTATAGGTGAGAGTGGTGCTGTTATCCTGTAGCTCTGTACCAATTTTCATGTTCCTACCTTAAACACTTTTGAAGATATTCAACTTGAAAAATTCAGTTTGTATGGGAGGTGCCACGCCCCCTTAATATTTTGTTCTGATTTTAAGACATGACCTGCGCGTGGTAATAACAAACAAATCCCCCAAAGGAAGCATTTCATTTGGTTCAGCCGTTTTCGAGTTTTAGCGTTACAATTATACACCATTTCATTTTTATATATATAGATACTCCCAACGATACTGGTATGTTTTGTGCCAAATTTCATCGCTCCACCGTAATTAGTTTAAGAAAAGTTACGACCAGTCGAATCATCCATACAAAATTTCTTGTGATATAGCCGTGAAATTTCGCTTGTACTTCACGGCAAAGTAGTACTAAGTTCACGACCTGAAAACATTGCGCAATATGGCATTAGCAACATTTTTTACGACTTTTTTAACTGTCCATGTCATTTAAAACAGTGCGAAAAGTGACATTCCTTGACATTAAACCTTGAAATAGAAAAAAAATAGCAGAAGAGAGAAAAATAAACAAAGAATTAATGAAATTCGGCGAAATTCCACGGCTTTGATGATAGTACTTGGCTTAAGAATCAAGTCACAGGGTCACTGCATGCATACTACATGCATGTCTGTCGACGTCGTATTTCTCTCTCTCCGTTGTCTTACTTGGCTTACTTAGTTACAAACTCATTCGACTAACTACAATTGGCAACTCTAATGAGCAAAAGTTTTCTGTTCTATGCAGCACCGAAATGCTACTTTTTAAGTAACAACAAGTTTTTAACTTTTCGGAAGAGGAATTTGAGAATAGAGAAAGTTGCTTAGTGTAGGACAAACGCAGTTATTAATGGGGTCATGGGCTGGTACATACATCTACATAGAATGGATACAGGACTTTTTTTTGTCGGATGAAGCCAGCTCTTAGCACAACAAAATGTGACCTCGAGGTTAAACCGTTTCTGGTTAGCCCGATTTCTTATTCTAATCAACTTTTAACATTTAATGATAGCCCTGGAGGTTGGCATGGGGGATCTAAGCATTATAAACGCAAAGTGGAAAATATTAAACTATTTCGGAAAACGCAAGGTGCTCAAGACGTGTTACGAGAAGACTCCACACCACAGTCCATTTTGGATCCGCCAGTCACTTATTGATCAGAAACTCCCTTTAAATTTCTTATCGGCAAACTTGCACCAAGTGGTAACTCATTGCGGATTATACTTGACTTTGCTGTTTGTCAAGACCTAAGCACTCCGGTTATCCCTGGACAGGCCACTCATTGTATCCTATTGCTTGCTTGGGCCGCGTTCAAAGATCTTTCTAAATCCATTTATCCCGCGTTCTTGGGGGCGTCCTAAATAAGACGCTAAGCTATACAAAAACTTACTCAGTGTTTAGGCAAAATCTTTGTAGTGTGGGAATGTAGACATTATCAAAAAATACCACGTCTGATGTCACAATTCCAAGCTAATTATAATCTCGCCGATATCATTACTCAAACAGTTCCTCGTTTGTTGCTTTTTCGATAATTGAATGATAACAATCTCATAATTTCAACGATAACATTAGTCACGACCTATGACCTAGGCCAACAGCTATGCTAAAAGTTCAAGACCCGAGTTGATGAAAAAACTTAAAAATGCCCCGAAACAACCAAGCATTGTTTGTGTGCCATAGTCATTTACGTGCCATAAATTTGGTAACCATTTTTGTTTGTTGCATAAATCAGTTGCGAAGCGGGCATCACAGCATAGGAGGCATATGTGAGCATAGCGTATATCCACGTGAGCTAATTTAAAGGATACAAGAAAACTGTCTTGGATACATTTGGCTGGTGTAGAGGAACAGTAAGGCAACAGCGTGTGAAATAAAGAGTGCTTTCGGAGGAATGGATTGGTGGAACAGACCTAATAATGTGATAGTAGGAAAGGAAAGGAAAGAAAAGGAAACGAAAGGAAAGAAAAGTAGAGGAAGGAAAGGAAAAGAAAGCAATTGCTAAGGAAAGAAAAGAAAAGAGCAGGAAAGGAATGGTAAGGAATGGAAAGGAAATATGGCAACACTGCCTAAGAAAGTTGGGCGTTCCTTTCCATTTCGTACTGTATATGTGTACACGGTGTACGTGAACATAAAAGTTTGCTAGATGTATATTGGAACGATTTTCCGTCATCCCTTGTCAAATTTGGTTTTGTAACAAACCGGTTTCGGCGATCTGCCATCTTCAGTGTTTGATTTGAACAAAATTTGAACGAAATCATACACTGAAGATGGCAGATCGCCGAAACCGGTTTGTTACAAAACCAAATTTGACAAGGGATGACGGAAAATCGTTCCAATATACATCTAGTATCCACCCTGTCGGAAAAACACAAAATCAAATCAACTCATAAAAGTTTGCCTTTTTACCGTTTCGCAAATGAGACATTTCCATATATAAACACATATGCATTCGTACAATAGTTAAACGTGTGTTACAGAAGGAAGCTTCACTCGTAAAAGTTGCATGACACGAGTCAAAAAAGTGCAACACCTTCGGGCCAGCAACTAAAGTAGCAAGGAAGTAGCGGTTAAGGACATAACTTTTGCTGCGACAATCTTTTCTATTAAAATCTTTGCATGGATGTGAGTAGGCAGCGCAATGCTCATATTTTGTTATTCTGTATTTCTTTTCTCATACTTTCTCTGCATGTATTGTCGGAATTTGTGTGACTACATAACTCCATACTTAAGAGTATGTTGTCCAAAATTCAAAGCATTCTTTTGCTTTTATGCCTTTGCTGCAGCCGAGTAGGGAGATTATACAATGGGACAAAACTTCAAAGTTATTACTGTGGCTTTAATTAAAGAGATATACGAAACTGGATTTTCTTTGGGATAGGATGAGTGAGATTTTGCTTTGGTATTCACTTAGATGCATTCTTCTAATTGCATAAACATTCTGGAGGGTTTCATCGTCAATGAACAAATCGTTGATTCGACAGACCCTCTGCGGGGACATCCGTTTTATTAGAATCTTGTATATTTAGTTTATAATCGTCTTTCAGTTCGGTAGCAGTGCCACGTCCTCTTGTACCTGTAAATACAGCGGCGTATTTAAAGCTCAGTTCTACCTCAGACTGGCAACTTTATTACTTTTTTTTTTTATTCCAGCGTTCAGAAGAGACTTTGAAAATATTTACATGAGAGGAAAATAGAAAAAAAGTATTGTACCTACGTTAGAGCGTATCACCAAAAAAAAAGTCGGCCGACCTCCCCTCATATAAGGTGTTTTTACATAAAAAAAAAAAAAATATTTTTTCTTCATATCTTTGTTGAATGTAACGACCAAATGTCAGTTAATTGAAGACCGTAAAAGATTTACGATTTTTTACGGTCTTTAATTTGCTGTTATTAGATCGGTACATTAGGGTGGTAGCAACTGAGATATGGTGGGTAGGTACCACAACGGAGCGTCTGAGATCAATGAGCTTTTTTTTAGGAAAAACTCACTCCCTGAGACAAAAAAATATAATTGCAAACTTTTTTGTTTTACCCGGTCTAATGTACATGCCCAACCAAACGCATAATGCTCTTCTTGTTCCGCAGGGTAATCCTTGCAGATTGACTCCTTAAAGGTAAAGGTCAGCTCTTCATCATTTGTTTTTTCAACAAACACTCTTGAGCCATATTCAATTTTGAAGTCGTCAGTAAAGATCCTAGATCGTGTGAATCTGGGCTCAGTATAGGGCCTAGGCCAACTTCAAATAGTCTTAAGGGTCTCTCCATTTATGAAGACGAGAAGGGCGATAGCTCTGTCCTTGAGATTCTGATTCACCATACCATTTGCTAGGGATCAGTGTAGAAGACAGGGCTCATGTTTAGCCACAGTCGTTTTCCATAAAATTTCCGTACCGATGCTTTGGGGTTAGAACTCAGGAGGTAAAAATTGCGATTAGGTCTGTTTATTTTTACACTGAACCAAAAAAGTTCATGTATCCAATGAAAAAGTACATAGATTTTAAGAATTGTTCGTTAAAACCTCTCCAAAGAACTTTTTCGTAGAAATTTAAGAACATTTCCTAGAATATAAGTACTTTTTCGTAAAATTTGTAAACAAATCCACAGAAAGCATAAATTCATTCATAAATTGTAAGAAAATTTTCTTATATTCCATGATTTTTTTCTTATATTTTAAGAAAAACCAGCGTGAACTTCTATGAAAGTTTGTTCGTAAATAACATGTACGTTTTTGGTTCAGTGTATTATACCGACAATTCCTATTACGAGTATTTTCATTTGTTCCCTTTAATTACATTGCACATTTTTGACTTTATTTGTGATTGTTGTTGTTGTTTGTTAAGTGAGTGCTTGTAAATGCAAATTGCAATTATTCCGGTTGATTGCGTGCAAGTGTCACTCAACTCGTCGGTGTTGTCGTCAGTATGGCGACGCGTTAGTGTCGGTGTTAGCCTTAATGTTGATTGTTTTGAACCTTTCTTTTCTTCGCTCCATCCTTTCTTGATCCTTGTGCTTAAAATAATACAAACACTCGTACCCTGTAAAGAATGCGTTGGCAATGTAAGTGTTGTGGTTGTTGTTGTACGTATTCATAGCTTTTCTGTTGACACATTTTCGCACGACATCAAGAAAGCCAAAAAACTATAACACAAATGTTCACCTTACGCAATAGCAACAACATTCAGCTGCTAACATTTGTCAGAGGATTGACGGTTTAACATCCTTCCGGATGGATTTTACCGCTCAACATTCCCTTCTTACTGAATCTTACTTCGTTTTGTCCTTAATCTTCATACAAATACCAATTTTGCAACACCAAATGCGTTCCAATGATATCACATGAAGTGCTATTCCCGCCCTAGGGATGTTGATAAATTTACCATCACTTCGACATTCGGTTTCGCATCGAATTACGCGAATATTTTGCTAATGTTTAAGTGCAAACACTGCCTGAAGGCCCTGATCTGTGCTAGAAAATCAAAGTTCACTACACAGGCAAATAAGGAATGGGTAGTCCACAAACATGAAGAAGAAGCAGAAAATGGAAAGAGGATAAAAAGGAGGTAAAAGAAGAAGTAGTAGAAGAAGAAGAATGAGAAGGCACAGTGGCACGGACAGAGTTGAGTAACGAAAGGGTCGGTCTATTTTTATTTTTATTAACAAGGTGAGAACGGCCAATTCCGAATAAGTGATGCCTGGAATCGGATAATAAGTGCGTAATGCCTGATGAAAGGCATAATACCTGCCACACAGACAAAGACAATATTTTCCTTACTTGTTTTAAATTGAGTTTTCTGGGACACTTTCAGATGTCCTCATATGTCCATTACGGAAGTGTTATTGAGTTGCTTTATGAACTTTCTACATTTCATGGCTAAAAAGAATGGAAAACTCAATTAAATTGGCCTAGTATCTAATCATGGTCAGAGGAGAGGGTGTTAGTTCAAATCCATGTAAATGAGTTATTTGCTTAATTGAAGGCTAGCTAAATGTCAAGCAAAGGAAACAACAAAAAATGTCTATAGAACATGAAGGTGACAAACGGATGAGCGATATTTTCATCAAAATCACACTAACTATATTTACATATGTATGGTTGTATACTTACTAGGTATGTTACGAACATAATATTTCTGACTTCTGCATATACAAATAATAAACCTCTTCTTATGTTAGAGAATGACTAGAAAACTATTCGAATTCTAAAATATGTCCCTAAGGTAGAAGGTTATAGAATTCTTATCAAAAAGGAGACATATCGTCGGCGTTTATGCAAAAAAACGTAACGGCCAAATGCAAAACCACGAACAAACTTTCACTCAAATTTTACAGGAGAGATACAAGTTTTATATAGGGTGGTTTTACTTTAGTACGAGATACTAGGTGGTGGGTCAAATTCAAATGCCGCTTTTTTAACATTAATAATTAATTCTTAAGCGGGCTACTCACCTGCCAAGAAATGCCTCAAGAAAAAAACGAGCATATATTTCTTATACCTGGTCAAGAAATTTTGACGTTTACCAAAATTTCCATTTTTTTGGAAATTACTCTTATAAAAATGTATAAAACATGTGTAGCGCAATATGTACTCACCTTTGCTGTGGATCTGCACGTTTACCTCAAGAAATATATACGAGCACATTTATTTCTTGAGGTAAACCGGCGTTGCCAACCATCGAAAATTGTAGTATTTTTTCTTATGAGCTGAGTATTGGCTCAAGAAAATTTGGCGTGTGAAAACAGTTCTTGACCATTTCTTGAGCGTTTTTTTATATGGAGTTTGACATTTCTTGGCAGGTGAGTAGCCCGCTTTAATTGAAAACAGTAAAAGTCTCCCTCTAAGCGTTTACTCTGATTTTTATACCTTTCATGAACATGAAATGGTATTTTAACTTTGGTCCGATGTTTGTAAGTATGAGAAGAAGAAGAGATAGACCCACTTATAAGTATACCGTTATGATCAGGACGATGAGTTGATTCGATTTAGCCATGTCCGTCTGTCCGTCCGTCCGTCCGTCTGTCCGTCTGTCCGTATGTTTGTACGCAAACTAGTTCCTCAATTTTAGAGATATCTCGATGAAAATTCGTCGGAACCAGCAAGATCGGCCCAAATTTACTCATAGCTCCCATACAATCGATTGTTCCGATAAGTAGATTTCGGGCTATAACTTCTGTAATTAAAGAGCTAGTAACGTGAAATTTTGAATTTGAAATATCGATGTTGAAAATCATGGAGATGGGATAAATATTTCATATAGCTCCCATACAATCGATTGATCCGATAAACGGATTTTGGGCTATAACTCCTATAATTATATATGTAGGGTCGTGAAATTTCGTAACTATTGCTCTGTTAGGAAGTGGAATGTCAATGTTAAAAATCAATGAGATTGGACCAACAAAACACATCGCCCCCATATAATCGATAGTTCCGAAAATTTCGGTATGAGCTAAAGTTAAATTCACACAGGCTGTACTGGGGATCGAACAGTCAAAATCGTGACGCTTATTCATGAAAGGTATATAGCCTTCGGCACAACCGAAGACAGCTTTCCTTACTTGTTTAAAGTTAAAAAACGGTTTGATAAAAGTTCATTTTTTTCAAATATTTTGAATCCAAAAATCGAAAACGGCATTTTGTAGCCCGTTCAATTTTAATTCAATTTAATTGAATTGCCTGAATTTTACGTTAGTTCTGTAATCATTCTAGGGTCGATTACTACACCCAGAGAAAAAATACAGTAGAACGAACTTGATTACAGGATAAAACAACAGATTTCACATTCAAAAACCATCCAATTGATATATCTGTTGAAACAACAGATGCTGTTCGTTCGTGAACAGTTTTAGCTGTTGTTTTAACAGAAAATTTTGTTGTTTTAGGTATTCCGAGTTCGATTCTCGGTGAGTCAATATCAATTTTTTTTTTTCAAAACAAAATCAAAAAAATTTTTTTTTTTTCAGAGTTCTTATATTGTGAATTAGCCGAGAATCGGAACTCAGGGCTCTTGAACACTCAACCCAGGTGTCTACTGTATAACCATTATGCCATCGCTTACTTATACTTCCCAGCGTCTAATTACAGCTTTCTTCTAAATGACACTTTCCCACGTTGCTTTGTTGCCTCCACCGAGAATCAGGCTCAGCTGACTGCTGAACGGAGATGTTAACAATCAGGCCATCACGTACTTATGTTTGATGGCGTCGAATTGCAGCTTTGTTCTATGACAGTAATGGGAGTATCTTCGCTGTTGAATTACTGTTAAATCTGTTGGATTAACTGCAGAAGTCTGTTGTGAGAGTGTTAAATCTGCTGGATTAACTTAAATCTGTTGTGAGAGTGTCTTCGCTGTTAAATGATTGATAAATCTGTTGGATTCACTGTAAATCTACATTACTTGACCAGATTTCCGTCAATTCAATAGTTTTTGGTATTAACAGTAGAGGACTGTTGATATAACTGTGATTTTTTCTCTGAAAGTAGTGTAGTTTTCTAACATTATTTTCGACTCGAGAAGCAGGGTCCCCCACTCTCAGACCTAAAGAAATATTGGAGGTGCTCACGGGTTTAGCACTTTTACACCTTCATTATGATACTGAAATCTCTCCAAAAAAACAACAAAGCTTTAAGCCATTGTAAGTAGTTAATAACAATTTTTACATAATAATCCATGAGAAATCTCCATAATGCTCCTATATCTAAATGACACGTTATCAACTCAAATCGAATCTTATAGAATAATAGGTACATATTTAATAAAGCACTTTGACCTTTCCGAATGATGCCCGTTCATATTCCTCATTGATATTCATTTACTTATTATCTTACAAGTACTTATATTCATTGGCATAGTTATTTGCCAATTAGCCATTACAAATCTGCCAAATTAATTAACATCGAAAATTTATGCCCGCCCATTCAATATGAGATTTTAGAGACGAGCGTCTTTCGCAATACGCTACCTACCCCGTCGTATTTATTGCCAGACTTAAGCCGGAAAGCTTTGCAGTGCTTTAATTGTTTTGCCAGCGAATGTTAAATGTATGTAAGTACCAAGGAATGAAACCGAAAACGAGATCTAAAATCATTTGAAATCTTTCATATTTTTAAAACCTAAACCGCAACCCAATTAATTAGTTGGACTTTGAAAATAACGTAATCGATTCCAAACGTGGAGACTGGTTATAATCCGGCTGTAATGATGGACTAGATATCACTCATATTTTTATTACAAACCGAGGACTGCAATGAACAGGCGATTCCTTGGGAATCGAATCTGTATAATTACCGGTTTATAATTACGGGTCACCTCCTTGGTAAGCATCGCACACTGCTTAAAGCTGTTGTTGGTTAATTCAATATTTAACGCCCTTAGTGAGGAAGTATATGGAATGCAGTAATTAGGTAGTATGCTTCGCTTGTACTTGATTGATTGTCTATATGAATGGTGGGGTTATGCTATACATACAGCATGATTTGGTATAAGCAATGCCCCATTTTGCCACAACAACTCATCATCTAACATTGAAAGGAACGGGATTATTTAGCACTAAGATTTCCTGCGATTACTGGGGTGAATGCGGTTTTGCTCACTCATTTCATGAAACGCCACGCCTTTAAGGGTCAAATACGTAAAGCTTTGTTAACCTCGCCTGACATTTGCAATCTCAAAACGTTGCACTCAAGCTTTGACGCTTCTCTTATATACATTTGTTTTCTTTATTTATTTCTTTGCATTGAGAGTGTTTTGGTAAATTTATTAATTTAATAGAGAAAAAATGAATTAATTATCATTACCTCCAATTTTTATTTTGTCAAAGCAAGCAAAATTTGAAAGTTTGCCAAATTTCAACGTTGCTTCAACTTTGTGGTTTCCCATTTGCCATGTTTCGTTGAAACACGAACTTATCTGTCAAAGCCAAAGCCCGAGGTAAAGTTGAAATAAAGTTTTATGTAGTTGGCCTTTACAGGAGCCAATTGCCACTTTTCAGTTATACTGTGTCGTAAAACAAGCTAAATTCTAATAATGCAATTTATTGTGCGGCAAAATTAAAATGGTGTGCGTGAAACTTTTTGATGTGATTGAAATATTTAAGCTTAATAACCCGGTCAAAATAGCCGTTAAAGAACAATAATTCCCACAGAGCCAAATATTGGTAGAGAACTTGGGTTCGCCATCAGATGGAAAACTTCAAAAGTCCTCATCGATTCCATGTGTCCTAGAAAGTTATTCGGGGTCAAAAGTCAAAATTTTGGATTTTTTTGACTTTTATCGAAAACGGTAAGTTTTTTCGAAAAATTACCTGAGACCAAGTTGTAGTTGGAAATTTCTCTTTAAATAAAGTTGTTGGGAAACAAACGTCGAGAAAAATCCAAATTTAAGATTTTTTCGGTTTTTCTCGATTTTTGACCCCTAATAACTTTTTTAGCACAAAGGGAATCAATGAGGACTTTCGAATTTTTCTTCCTGGTGGTGAACCAAACCCTGCAGCGAAACTAGAATTTTCTGGCTGAATTCATACCAGTTAAAAAATACAAAATTCATTTATTTTACAAATAGTCTCTGCTTTCTAAAGAATAAACATGAAAATAAAGGCAAATGATAAAATAAAGGGTAAGTCATGAAAATTCTAGTTGAAATCATACTAGCCCAAGTTCAATGCTTTTTGGACTAGTATGGGACTAGTATATTTCAAACATACATACTAGTGCAGGTTCTCTAGTATGGAACTGGTATTTTACAACTATTATAATTCTAGTATATCATGACTAGTAGATGACTAGTATGTTCTAGTCGAAATCTGACAATTGACATCTCGTAGGACATCAACACGTAAAAAATACCAGTTGCTTATATGAAAAGAAGACTAAACACTGACTAGTTGAAGTACAGTCAGTAATTCTAAAATGGCTGGCGGACTTCCAATGACAAGTATATGTACTGATACAACAATATCGACGCATGAGAGTGAACCATTGTACACCGTGGCGTATGAGTAACCAAGTTAAATGTAAATTTAAAGAGCATATTTTTTCACACACCAAAGTATCCTTTGAATCGACAAGCTATAAAGTCTAATTATGTGACTAGTTGATTTAAGATAGTTTCAACTATTCAAGAGCACGTATGTACATGTGACTCAACTCACAATATAGAAATAAGTTCTTTATCGCATATATGGATAAGTGGAAATCAAGAATCCTACTAAGTATAACCAAAGAGTCATTTTTGTGACTCTCCATTGAAGTGGCCAGCTGTTATACTTTATACACAAAGAATTTATATATGTATGTTTATGTAATCAGATAGCTAACGCACTTCCAAGTAGGTACAGGACATTTGAAAGCAGACATGAGAAAAAGAAATTATCGTTCATACAATCTTGACAAAATGTAAACTAAATTTGAGTGCGAGTACTTTTCAGTTAGTGGCGTTGTTGTCTTTTACACCAAGCAAATAAAGCTGATATATTTACAGCAAAAGAAGGTTGAAACCACAATAGTGTTAGTTTCCCACCAAAAAAGTGTAGACCTTGCACTTCTTTTTTTTGCATGTACTCGTACATATGTAGAGAAGAAGAAATGCTATAGAAATAGATGGCAGATTCTTACATGAAGCGTTACACCTTTGTGATCAAATCAAAAAAGTCTCCTATAAGGTGAACATAATTTATTGGGTGCATCAGTGCATTGTTATTGGTATTACAATGGCAGCATTTTGTGCATATGCAAATAAATTTCGTCGAGCAGTTTACTATAGATAATATTTTGGTGTGAAAAAGGTGGCTCCACTTAGAGCTGAATGTGCTACTCCAGACAGAACTCTCCGGCACACACAGTAAATATGTGTCTGTTTGCATATTTAAAGGGAATTTACACGTGTTTTATCTTTTTGGCCTCATCTTAAATATTTTTTGGTTAGGTGTTGATGTAAAAATTATTTTGCATAAAAACTTTGCAACAACTTGGAACATATTTACTCAGGTCAGTGGAATAACAGAAGAAGAGTGGAAATCTACAAATTAATAAGGGTTCTAAACGGGCACTGCCTTAGTGGGAGGCACTCACTGTAAAGATGGTTCCTCTTCATCAAACCGTGTATAACCTCATCTGTAACTGATCGGCATTAATTGGTTCCAGAAGCCGCTATATAGGTGTTCCCTTCCTGAATAGCCTACGCCAGATTGCAAGACATCAGGGACTTAATTGCTTGTATCCAGTCCTCCTAAACCAATGTCGGTGGTATCAAAACGGACCTTCTAAAACTGGCCCTAGTGGGCCTCTGTGGCAGCCAGTTCAACCTAACCTAATCTAACATACTATTTGCTAGTAAATATTAAATTGAATAATACGCGAATACAACATCATACATTTTTATTATTTTTTCGGCGCTTAAAACCGTTTTCCAGTTTAGTGGAGTTACAGTGCCAAAACAAAAATAATCGATTGCACTCCTTTTAAGCACTTGGGTATGCGAAAAAAAAGATTTTAAAAATAACTCTAGTACGCCATTTTTTTTGAAGAGGCAGAAAAAAGATGAAAGAAAAAATTGTTTTAAAAAGGACTGAAAGTGATTTTTTCCGATGACTGCGAGCGACCAATCAAGGCTTGACGGCGATGCACTAACAAATCACTATGAAAACTGGGATGCAGTTGCACATAGGAATATGTAGATGTGTATATTCATCTTCATACTAGTACGTACATAGTTTGTTGCTGGAACAACCCCATTTTCAGGGCAAATGCAAATTTCGGTTAACCCCACTCCGAGGCGCATTCACGCACACACACAGACACAGAGGAAGGTTACATTTAGCTTGGAGTCTCTTTGCCAAAAATTGGTTTGTAGCGGCACTTTTGGAAAATTGCGCGCTAAAGTAGAAGAAAAACGGCGTATATCCGCATACATAGCCAAAGGCAGAAGAATAGAAACGGAAACAAAAAAGAGTTCAAACCAAATTTTTGGATAAAAAAAATCCGTAGTACGTAGTAAGAAGCAAATCAGAAATTGGCGCCGCTATGTGAATGACGGGGGGCTGCATCACACAAGCACAAAAAGTGCAACATGATAGATAGTGTATGTCTTTATGTGTTACACTTGTGTCGCTACTGTTGCTTCCAGCGCAAAAACGTTTTACCTAAAACGAAAAAAAATGTTGGCTGCTACAGAGCATGTAGAAGAAATTCACTTGTGGCGGCATGACAAGCCGCTGCACCCACCGCTGAATGCTAACGGTAACGACAGCCAGCTCAAGTTGCTATACAAAACAAGTAAGGAAGTCTAAGTTCGGGTGAAACCGAACATTACATACCCAGCTGTGCACATAAAATGCTGTTATTCTTTGTTTTGTATACCTAGTTTCGTAAATCTATCTCAGACCGTTCTGAAGTTGTTAGCAGTCGGATTTAAAAATTGCTTGACTCATAAGTGGGCGGTGCCACGCCCACTTTCCAAAATTTTGAAAAAATTATGTAAAGAATATGAAAGTTGATGTATGTACCAAATTATATTATTATAGCGAAATCAGTTAATTAGATATGGACTTTTCAATATTTCCACCTCCTTTCAATATAACTTTTATGAAAAAGTAGGCGTGGTCGCGAAGCGATTTCGTTTATTTTCTATAGCTGAATTTACCACAACAATAGTATGTCCTCTACGAAATTTCGTTATACTAGCATAAACTGTTCTGAAGTTATTAAGAGTCAAAATTTTAAAATTTCTTCAAATATACGTGGGCGGTACCACGCCCCCTTTTCAAAAATTTTTATAAAATCGGCCTTAGAACATCTAAATCAATACATATTGCAAATTTTATCATTGTAGCTGCTTCTAATATTGAATTAACCCATTTTATACGTTTTTCGAAATTTTCGATATCGAAAAAGGGGCGTGGTTATGGTCCGATTTTACCCATTTTCAATAGCAATCTATTCTGAACCCAAATAAGTACGCATGCCAAATTTGGTGAAGATATCTCATTATTTGCTCAAGTTATCGTGTTAACGGACAGACGGACGGACGGACGGACATGGCTCAATCAAATTTTTTTTCGATCCTGATCATATTGATATATGGAAGTCTATATCTATCTCGATTCCTTTATACCTGTACAACCAACCGTTATCCTAACAAAGTTATAATACCCTGTGTACAAGTACAGCTGGGTATAAAAAATGTAAAAACCTATTTCGTATCTGCACTAGAATCTGACGTTGCCGAAAATGAATGAAGTACATATCCTATGTAAGGGAATGCCCATGGCAAAAATTTGATAAACCCAGCAGTAACTAAATCAAAGAGGTGTTTTGGAAAAGTACTTGAAATAAAGTTTTCTATTACTTTTCGGATTGGATCCCTGAACCTACCTTTTGTATTGCCTACCTTAAAGAGGCTGATATGGCTAACAAAGATTTATGCGATAGCAGGATCTAATGCTACATCTGTTAACAAAGGACTCAAATTACACAATGTCAGTAACTGATAGGACTTCGGTAATTAAAGGGTTTGATGTGACATTGGTAGCCCCGTCGTTAATTGATGTGATATCACGGTGATGTGTTTTAGGTCGTTGAAGTTCCATCATCGCAGGGAAATGATTTGTCAAAGTTACAGACGTCACATCACCTAGAGTTGAGAAAATGTATGCTGCGAAACCGGTTTTTTTTGTTTGTGAGTCTAGTGCTAAGTTTTTATTTGTAGGCAAATGATGCGCCAAAATTACAAATGCTTGATCACTTAATAGGCAGGATTTATATGCAAATATTGTAATTTAAGTGATACAATATCTACTATTTTACATGCTTTATATTATCATTTGTGTACCGATTATTTATAGCCAAGTTACTAACAGGCTATCGATGGATACCATGCCATCTTTCTGAAAAAATTTATATTATATTCCTAAAGCATATTTTTTTTATGGACATAGTAAGTTATTATTACGACAGCAAATTTTCTGCACCAGCCGATCACGTAATATTTATTGTATTGCCTGGTGTCGCATCACGTGGTGATCAGGTTATCGCAACAAAGACAAAGAGTGACGGATCCTCACTGATCGATATCAAAGGATGATGACGATTTCACATAAATTTGATGTCGATGGCGACGATGTCACAACAGCCGACGTCGCATAGTTTACTGATGTCATATCAACTACGCTATACGGTCTCCCATCCAGCTACTGATATCATGTCAATTACGATGTCACATGACGTGTCTGCCGGTATCGCATACCGATATCGCATCAATTACCCATGTCATATTAACGGCCAACGTCACATTAACTATCGATGCCATATTATTTACCGACGATCTCAGATCAAATGTCTAACATAAAAGAAAGATGTCGCATCAATGACTGACGGATTCTCACCTACCGATATCACAGAAATGACAAAGTTTGATGTCACATCTATTCGACGTCAAATCAGCACCTTATGTCACATAAACTACTAATGCCACATAAAATTCCGATGTCGGTTCAGCTACCGATGACACATCAGCTCACGATATCACACCAACTCCTGATATCGCATCACTTTCCTTATATATTCTCCAAAAAATGTATAGTGTTCGAAAGTAAATTGATTTCCAACAGTAAAACGCATCCGACCAAGTTCTTGATCGGCATGGTCATATTTCTTACAAACTCACGAGAACGTTAATCCTATTGGCAGCAGCATCTGTCCCTGCCTCTATCTCTTCGACTTCATCTTAGAAATCCATAAAGAAAACACTGCTTATCTGTACCTGAAAAGGTTTTCTAACAAAATCTGCATAAATTCGTAATACTTCACTTCTCTTCCCATCATCCAATCCAGACTTAGATGCGCCTTATCCCTCTATTCATAAATCTGGCACAATTTAGCTAACTTCAAGCCGTGCAACGTAAATGTGATTGATGAACTGCAATGTTAGACATGCTGCCACATTCATCATTGAGTTGAACGTGAAACAAACGAGTACACAGACAGCGCCATAGAATGCGAAAGCAAACAAGCCGTAGTCAAACAAATGAATAAACAAACGAGTTTGGCTTAAGTAAGTAAGTAGTGGGTGCACTGAGAATGAGTGACCAAGTTGACAGCTGAATTCCAAAATGGCCACTGCACTCCACTTCTGTTTGGCAGCGAAGGATGCATGGCATGTGGTGCGCGCGGCGCGCTACTTTAATAATAAAAACAGAAAGCATTTTGGCGCCTTTCTGAGTACATTTAACGTGTGCAGGACTGCGACACCAGCGAGTGCCATTACTAATTTGTGTTTGTATTTCTCGGCTTCCAGCAGTCACTTACTGTCGGATTTGTTTGTTTGTGTTGCTATTTTCGTTGTTGTCGCATTACATATCTACGGTTGCATTTGATGTGTAAGACTGGTTGATTACACTTTTTGTTGTTTGACAATGAAGGCTGTCCCTCTTAATGCGTGTTGTCCCGTTGCAAGCAGAAGTTTCTAAATCGGATGGGTGATGCCAATTTCTGCGTCTGAGCAGGATGGGCGGTGTAAAAGGATACCCGCGAGTATGACAGTTTGTTAGATGAGTGGGCCAACAAATTCAGATTCATATGTTAGCTTAAAAACATTGTGTTACAATCATCCAAGCTAATGTGTTTGTTACTCATACACCAGCCTCATCTACAGTGGATCAAGGTTTAAAGAGATTTTTTACGAGACGATGTGTGTCTATATATACAGATCTGCAACATAAAACATAAAGGTGATGTCACTTACTTAAATGTAATGTCACATAAATGACCATATGCTGCCAATGTCACATGCAATTCCGATGTCACATCAACTAATGATGTCACATCAATGAATATGTCACATAAACGACGAGGTTACATAAACTAGTATTGCCACATCTAGGTTTAAAATGGCATCAATTACATATATGATACCAACTCCCGATGTAAAACCTGGCTTCAAATCAATGGTTTGTAGTACGCGTTTTGTGTAACAGATTGCGATTCCCGCAATGTTGTTCTATTTCTCATATTAAGACGCATCACAGCAGCTCAGCAGTTTTTCTAGACAATTGAGATTGATTGACTAGAAGTTAAACGAGTCAATTAACTTAAATACTTTTAAAGTGAGGCCTGTGATTGAAGCCATTTTACAACGCAATATATGTATGAACAGTGCTTGGTAACTCAGCTTAGTGCAGTTCTATTGCGCTAGTACTTATAAATAGAAATAATATGTGGCAGCTTTACAAACTAACAATTAGGTACCTTCGAAACCGAATTCTTAATATTACTGCGAGGGAGGATATACATAGTATGTATGTTAGCATGGCCAATTTTACTCCTACAACCACAATTCAAGCAACTAAGCAAACATTTCTTTAGCAAAAACTAGCTACGAAAAATAGTAAGCTTGCACATCAGCCATAAAAACGCACGATTGCTTCACCGACAAGAGTTTTGCATATTCCATTTAGAAATTTTTTCGTTGACATAGGCAAAATATTTGTTTTGAAGCCCAGCGTTTTGGCGTTTTTTTTTTTTAATAAAAACGATAAAAAATGTGAACGCAAACATGAGGCTACCGATTACAATCGCAAGCAAAAAATACAAATTCAAATAAACAA
The DNA here is from genome assembly GCA_964058755.1 of Campiglossa producta. Lineage (NCBI taxonomy): Eukaryota > Metazoa > Arthropoda > Insecta > Diptera > Tephritidae > Campiglossa > Campiglossa producta. The sequence continues at coordinate 25,018,568 of CAXKVI010000004.1, forward strand.
ACAAAGTGGTATACGTCAGGTTTTTGCTCCCCACGGGAACATAAAGGTTGGGCCGTGCGAGTTTTTCTTTGTAATCTAAATATATCCCATATACAGGGATGCCGTAAATGTGATATGTTAAGCGATCAAGCGAGTCCACCCGTTAAGGAACAGATAATCAAGTTCTTAATAAGAGAAACGAATAATCATTCCAAATCAGTCGCATACATATATAAAATTGTGGTCCATGGATAATTGATGTACAGATACCGATATTTAAGGAAAAAAGTAGATTTGAAAAAATTGCGAAAAAAGAGTTACCTAGATGGACTACCTTATACTACATATGCACATAAATGCAAACGAACATGCCAAAAGTAAATATCTGCCTGTTGGGTTTGTTTTATGGCACTCGTGCATTTTCAAATGTGTGCGAATATCTAAAGGGGCATGCCACCTCGGGGCCCATTGGATTCGCTTTACTCTAACATTTTAAAATGTTTTCCTTTCTCTTCGATCTTTGACAAAACAAGAAAGGGTGAGAAATTGATATTGTATGAACGCATTGAAGTGGGTGCATAAATTGCACTGTTTCAACTGATTTCCCTGTGTGGAAAATGTCTAGGTCTCTGTTCTATGTAGTTCGTTTTCTATCTCCTTTATATACAATCAAAAGGTGATGCAGAGGAGGACAATTTCTACTTCCTAGGACACCGCCATGTTAAATTCGTCAGTTCAATGCATACAAAAGAGATTGAAAAGGAACTAGTATAAGAGAATACCAGAGATTTTCCCCACAGGGTTTATATAAATGGACCAAACATCAGCCACAAATCTTATCTAAGGAAAGAAGAGATCATGCGGAAATTTGGCAGTAAGGTAAAAATATTGGTTAAACGGCAAGTTACATAGAAATACAATTACAAGAAGCGCCATCTTTTAGCCACCTAGCGGAAGTATTTTCTCTATATACTGCAATGCCATCAAGTTATTTTCGGATTCCACGTAAAATTAAGATATTTAAAAATGTATCCGCTTATGAAATTTTTAACTTATTATGCAGTTAGTTTCCAAAATATTCATGAAATCTTTTTCACATGCTAGATAGAGCATCATAATCTAATAAATCTTTGGTACCGACTTTCCCATAATGGTCTCTGAGGTTCTATTGATAAAGATATTCGTGCATTGTTGATTAAGATGTACAACGACAAAAGAAATTAGCATTTCAGAAAACCAAGCTACAGAGGAAGTTATTAAATAAACCAAGGTATGCAACCGATTAAAATAAAGTTCCGGTTTCAGTTACGGTTTTTTAACGTGTTTCGGTTTCGGTTCCGGTTTCGTTCTTCAACATTTATTTCGGTTTCGGTCACGGTTTCGTTCCGGTTTCGGTTTCCAAACAAAAACACCAACACAAAAAAATTGTGCTACTACAAAACTCAAATATGTACCTGAATGCAAAATAAGTCTGAATTTTTATAACTTTACTCCGGTGGTCATGATGAATTTTCTCCAATACTCGTATATAGGAATAAATATTACTTCCGCTATTTATGGAAAAAAACTTTCTTCAAAATAAGTTTAAAAAATTAACTCTACTTTTTCTTTTAGCAATATGTTAAAATGGAACGTTAATATGAGTGATGCTTTCTGAGACGCCCACTAAACATTTTTTTTTCGGATGTCATACCTACATTTTTTTCGATGGCTTATTCGCTTATAGTTCAATTATTTCGGAATTTTGATATTGAAGTCAAAAAGTGTCTTGCTTAACCATCTTCCATGAAAATTATTCAGGGTAGCCTCTTTTAAAATAAAATATGTGTCCACAAAAAAATTCAAAACCGTTTGGAACCGGTTCCGGCTTTTGAAACGGTTTCGTTATTTTTCAGAAAAAATAACGGTTGCGGTTTCGGTTTCGGTTTTGAAAAATGAATCGGTTACGGTTACGGTTTCGGTTGCAGTCCTTGAAATAAACGCAAATAATATTTATATTCATGAATATTTGCATAGTTTATACATAACTATGAGCTCGCATGCGTAAGAGAACTATGGCGTGTGCGAGATCAGGTTATCTTTAAACACTTTGCTATCTCGCTACAGTTTCGGACACTTAACTTGTATTTCTGAGATTGCCAGAATAATGAGCTTTTACCCAATATATGTACCTATACCGTTTGACGCTTTTTAGCCTCAACTGAGGGAAATATTTCCCACAGCAGTCGGGCTAGTACCACAAGGTACCAACAAAGGAGAGGTCGTCATATGATACGAAGAGAGCTTCAACAAAATCAAATAAAGAGCCGAACTTTTCAAATACCCATCCGCCCAGAGTACAAATAACACAATTAAGCCTTTAGTTTGTAAAGTGTATTTGGCCTACTAATTAAAAATGTGTGAATATACTACAATTTCTGTATTGCTATCAAAACACCTCAAATCCATAAATCTTTCGTATACAAACAAAACCAAAATCATTCACATAATATTTATGACCATTAGTTGTGAGCGGCTCTACGGTTAAATAATAACTGCAGTTAGTCATCTTAAAATGTAAATAAAGTGAATGAGCTACACCACTCAATCAAAAATGTTTCCGTAACGGAAGCTACATTTCCATATCTTTGATCTGCACGCCAACATTTTAATTTCATTAATCTACCTAAGTAGCTTAAAACAGCTCAAACCCTCACGCACGCCAACTACGCCAAGTACTTCGGCAAATATTCAATTTACCAGCTGAAGACAGACGAAAATCGCCTCAAAACTTAAAATTAGTGTGGACAGCCTCCAATCAAACTAATATTTTGTTAACAAACAAAAGTTGAGAGCGCAAACAGCGATAAGGTCAACCACTGAAGTATGAAAGATTGACATCAAATGAACCAAATGAGTCGTTTTTCATTTGTACTTCATATTAGCTAAATAAAAAACTTGATATTCCGAAAACATTTAAATGAATGAAATCCACGTTAATGCAGCCACTCCCCTAAGCGATTGTATAATTAATTCAAAAATTTGTATATGGGTATTATAAAGCAGGTAAAGACAGGGGTGTCTACGGCTGTTTCGAAGGCCTTGTACATTTCATGAATATTGGGAAATAATGATCTTGCGAGATAGGGGCTGAAACTATACCCGAAATAGGATTCCTTAAACTTGTTTTAAGGAATGTTTCTTTGCAAGTCCAACAGTGTTTAACATTAGGTTAGAGTTAGGTTCAAGTGGCTGCCACAGAGGCACACTTAGGCCAGTTTTGAAAGGCCCGTTGTGATACCACCAATACTAGGAAATTCAGACCCGGGACCCGGCCATATGGAATCCCTAAGTTGTTGGGATTCTCCACATAGCAGAATCCCGGGAATGACACTCCTAAACCGACACCGTTACTCCTCCTTGAACCACTTAGATGACTTGATGAAGGCCATCAAGTCCTTTATGTCCAGCTCCGCGATCTGTCGTAGGCTGTCCCGGAAGGGAACTCCGTTTCCTCATCCCCATCACTCTGCAACTCCTACAGCATCGTCGGTAGGGCACACCTAGCCTTTGTGCGTGCCTACTAATAAGGCAGTGCCCGGTTAAAACACCTACTAATATGGAGATTTCTTTCCTTCTTAGGGGGTGAATGTCTCTAGATCTTTTATGATCCCATTTTGGGCAGGTTTATTTGGGTATCCGGTACCCAGTCCGCTGCGTCTAAGATTGCTGAGACTCCAGCCTGGAAGGCGTTGCAATGATCAGGTAGTATTAAGGAGAGCTCAAGGTCCGGCCCCCTTGAACACACCCCTCTCCAACTCTACCGTCTAACTTCGAGCAGTCGGTGTATATGGAAATACCGCTGGCTGGCTCAACGACGAGTTTTTCAGACCACCTGCACGATCTGTCGTGGCGGAAACCCTACTATCTGTGGCAGTATCCACATTGATGCGCTCAGGACTGGCTGCTGTCACCGTGACGTTGAGGTCTTCCCCGTCCAGCAGGCTGGTCCACATCGCCGAGTTATTCACAGTTCATCCGCCATTTGACGTAGGAGATACCATACTTTCGGACACCTCCGACTTCTCTTCCGGTACTTCGATGTCCGAATTCCCCGAGCGGGGAAAAAAAGCGCGATTCCACAAGAAAAAAGCGCCTCAAAGCGCCCAAAACTCCCAATCGCTATAAAACATATAGGGACAAAGAATGGCGATAGAAATTAGCATTTTGTTTTGAAGTGAATTTTCTTATAATTTTTTATTTTTTTTATTTTAAAGTTTATTAAAGGAAAGTTTAAAACTTCCACTTTTAGACTACTTAAATGGGTTTCTTTCCTTGATTCACATCGAAACGGCTAAGAAAAACGATATCTTCATTTTTCTTTTAAGCCGTTTTGCTCTTACTTTGTTATGTTAAAAGTTATTAGCACAAAACTGGAGAGTTTCTTTTCCTCCTCGATTTTCCCGTAATAGTTAAATTTACTGAAAAAATAACCACATGTTTTTTGTAGTAAAAAAATCATAAAATGAGAGATGATAGATATGCTTCATTAAAATCACAAAATCACAACTACTGCTACTACATCTCATCAAAAAATATATATTTCGAAGTCAAAAGTTTTTGAAAGTATTTCCTTGATAACACTAATTTTCAAATAATTAATTTGAAAAAAAAAAAAATACCAAGATATTCATGTACATAAGTATATGGGTGAATTCGTACTGATACGCCGAGAACAACACATTTTTTTTAAATTTTTTGTATGGGATGGTTTTTGAGATATTGGTAATTTTGTCTTTTTTCAGGTATCACTTTATTCAAAAATTCTTTCACCAATGTTGCAAAAGCGATGGAGGTAAGCGATACCTAGTTCGAAAGGAAATTAAAATACGCTTCTAACGACGTATAAAATGTAGGGGTTGGTCAAACCAGCTGAGCAATCGAAATTTTGTCGAATTTTTACGATTTTTGAAAAAATTTTTATTTTAAAATGTGTTTTTCATGCGAAGTTGTAAAAATCAGGAACTTTTTATTTTTTCTGATATTACCCTTTAAGCGTAATATTACCAAGATCTAGGAAAAACTGTATTTTTTGTCGGTTTTTTTTTTGTAACTTTCAACATCTCTACTTTTAATAGAATTGTAACAGCTCGATGTCTGTGTATTGCAGATATTAAAAAAAAAATATTCATAGTATTAATCATTACAAAGCCAATAAAGTCCAAATTAACCGTTTTTAGAATTTTTGTCGGTCTGTCTGTCTATCTCTCTCTCTGTCTGTCGGTCTTTCTGTCTGTATGTTTGTGGTCGTATCACTCGAAAACCGCTGAATGGATTTAAATGAAACTTTCACTATTGTATTATTAGACGTTCAATTTAAAATTTAAGACATCCCTTATTTCGATAACTCGACCGGTTTCAGAGTTATCGTCCAATAAACGCATATTGTACAAACTCATGTTTGGCCACCTCTGCTCCACGTATTGGACCAAATTTCCTACATTTTATACGTCGTTAGAACCGTATTTTAATTTCCTTCCCAACGAGGTATCGCTTGCGTCCATCGCTTTTGTAACATTGGCGAAAAGAATTTTTGAATGAAGTGATACCTGAAAAAACACAAAATTACCGATATCTCGAAAACCTGCCCATACAAAAATTTTTAAAAATATATTCACAGCTCTTCATGTCAGTGCCAATTTAGCCATATGCACAAATTTCTTGGTATTTTTTGGCTGTAAACTAGTGTAATAATTGTGGTTGGAGAAAAAAATCTCCCAAAATCAAAAAAGCGCCCATAAAACCACTTTCGCTTCTTTGAATTCCAAGGCGCAAAAATTAAAAAAAAGCGCCTCATTGGCACTAAAGCGCCCAAACTGACAAGCCGGTTGTCAAGTTCTAAGGATAAATGCGTATGGAAAAATTACTGTGAAAAATATGACTTTTTGGATCCCGAAGAGGGGGTTTGAACTAGAAAACCCCTCCCAGCGGATGATCCCGAAGGGGGTGGGGGGTTTTCGCACACGAGTTCAATTAAATTAAATCAAATTAAATTTCAATAAGTAAATGACCTTAATAAGTTCCTTGGATTCGCTGAAACTATCCAACACTTATACAGGTAGGCTGGATGATTCCACTTCACAATCTTTCCTGAAGTTGCTACAAATTTACTGCCCTAGTTTTACAAATTCGCTTCCCTGGTTCAATAATGACGCAATTGTAAAATATTAACTTTTGGTGAAGCAATTTTCAATATTTGTATGCGCATATGTTATGGACAATTGGAACAACTTCGCAAGCGTCTAGCGTGGAAACTATTTGTAATACAATTATAAAATTTATACACAGCAAAACAAAAATTATTACTTTCTCAAACTTTTGTGCACGTTATCTCGAAACTTGAAAATTTACAATTAAGTCATTATAGAACGAGGGAAGCGATATGTATGCGAATATTCGTAAAATCTCTAATACATGCATAGCTTCCGGGCAGGTGAATATCATGATGAACGTTTTTGGGCATTGATCGAGATTAAAAATTAACTTTATTAGGTAATTATAATTAAGCGGATTTATGTATAAGAAACTGCGATGACAACACGTGATTTAGAACAACTTGCACTAATAAAAATACATATCTACAAACCTACACACATATTATGTAAATCTGAAAGTTTTTTTTTTACTGTGTATTTTCGAAAGCACAATAAATAAGTGACCATTTAGGTTTGATGGATATCTGCATTTACTGTATTTGACATTAAGTTAACTTTTCCAAAAGCGGACTCTAAAAAATAAAAAAATTAATTAAAAATGCTGGCTTGTATTTATTTGAGTAGGCCACAAATAATTTGAATTATTTAAAAGGTGCCGATACTAATTAAATTCGTGATAATTTTAAGCATTAGAACAAAACCAATTAGTTTAAGTGCCAAAGAGCGCTATATTAGAGGTTACAAAATTTTAATAGGTCAGTCACTTTTGATAAAATAGCTTAACTTTTAATAAACATTTTACTTTAAATAGAATTGTACGCAGTTAAAAAAAGGCCTAAAATTTTAAGCCCGTATGAATTTTAACCAATTTTTTTTTCGATTGAAACTCTAAATGAAAAGCACTCTAAAATAGTTTTTTTATTTTTCTTCAAATCCTGCCAAGTGCCATCATTCTTTATTATTTTTTTCTTGAAACTTTTCGGTTTAAAATTGAAACCTTTCCGGTCTAAATTTTTTGTTTCGTTTTCATTTCTTTTTGAAAGATTTTTCAAGTCATTGAACTTTGCTCACAACATTTGTGTGTGCGGAGGTATTAATTCAAATCCCAGCCAACAGACAAAAAAATTATTTTTTTCTGTAAAAATTGCTAAAACATTTTTGGTTTAAAATTTAAACCCCAATCATTTAAACAATTTTCTTGAAAACTGGTATAGTTTAATTTTGGAACCAAATTGGGCTTGGTTATATGTATAGTCCAAAACAGTTTAAAATTTAGGCACAGATTATTTTACCGTGTAAAAAAAGATTTTTCAACTTTATGACTTTTCCCGTGCTGATTTTGTTGTGGTTGTAGTTTTACTTAAAAATGTGGTGATGAAGGCCTTCCGCACATATATCGGTCCTTGCTTGTTTTCAAGTAATGTTTCATGTAAATAATGTATCTTTTGTCTTTATCTTATCGGGATTAAATCGGGGTTTCGACAGAGATGGGCAAATATGAAGAAGACATACAATTTTTTTTTGCATAAATCATGTGCGGTTATCTTTGATTTAAAAAAAAATTAAAATAAATATTCGCTAAAAAGAAGCGGTAAAAGATTGCTGCTTACTAACTAATTAATATTTCAGGCCAATTTTTGGACAATCGTTGGACGCGCTTAAATGTGTGACAGGCACAAACAATAAAAAACACGATAATAAAACATAAGAAGTGACAGACGAGCGATAAAAAAATACATGAATTAAAATATCATTAAGCAGTAACGATCAATCATTGACGGAGTGAACGTAAGAACTCTATTACCAAGATTTTTACACACTAGAAAAACTATGCATATGAATGTATGTATGTAGGTATGTCGTCGCACACTTTAAAGAACCATCTGCTCGCAACAACACATATTTTATGAATCTGCTCTCCAATCCATAAAAATTCATAAATTATTAAAATTTCTGATATTAAATAAATTGCCATTACTTAAGCAGTAACCTGTGTCGAAAGCCATGAACCAGAGATATTTTTGACAACTGTGATACTATGAGTCTGGAACTGAAGTAGAAATGATTGGGAATGCTAAAGATTGTAATTTCTCCAGATAAAATGCTTAAACTAAAACCCCAAAAGGGGAGGAGATCTGAGAAGCGGGTTGTGCCTTCATTCGGGTACTTAAGGGGAGATATGAAAAATGAGATGTAGTTACGTTAGTACATATATATGTATGTATCCCTTTTCACCTTAAATTCACTTTGACAAATATCGATTCTCGAAAAATTAGTGGTGTAAGCAAGGTATGAAGCCGATTAAAATAACGTTCCGGTTTCGGTTTTGTAACACGATTCGGTTTCGGTTCCGGTTTCGTTCTTCAAAATTTATTTCGGTTACGGTTTCGTTCCGGTTTCGGTTTCCAAATAAATACACGAACGAAAAAAATGTTACAAAACTTAAGTATGTAGCTGAAAAATAGGTCTGAATTTTTATAACATTTTTCCAATATAATAACACTGTACGACAAAATCCACTTTTTTCTCAGTATTGGCCTGAATCAAATTTTTTGAAGAGATTAAGTGATAAGTAAAAAATATGGCGTTCCCCGATTTTCGAAGTTAGCCTCCAAAAATTAGATACTGAGGTCAAATCGTGTCTTTTGTAACATTGCTCGACAATCTTCCATGAAAGCTTTTAAAGTACCCTTTGGTAAAAGAAAATATGTTCCCACAAAAAGAAAAAAGGCATAAAAAAGTTCAAAACCGTTTGGAACCGGTTCCGGCGTTTGAAACGGTTTCGGTTTCGTTCTTATTCAGATCAAAATAACAGTTACGGTTTCGGTTTCGGTTTTGAAAAATGAAACGGTTTTAATCGGTTACGGTTACGGTTTCGGTTTCGATTTCAGTCCTTGCACAGAGCCAAAAATGCCTAATAAAATTAATAAGATTGTCTTCATGATCAGTTTTTGGGCAAAGGGGTAGCCGCAACGGTGGAAACGAAGAAAAAACTATAGGGAAATCTTTTTGGTTTTAAGAAGAAATTCTTATTAAAAAAACTATACATTTAGTACAAAGGTGTAGTTAGACGCTGGCAATTATTAGTATACGATGGCCGGATGGTTAGCAGCTGGGTTCGATTCTTTCTTAAAACCAAAAAGATTTCCCTATAGTTTTTTCGTCGTTTCCACCGATGCGACTACCCCTTTGCCCAAAAACTGATCATGAAGACAATCTTATTAATTTTATTAGGCATTTTTGGCTCTGTGTACTCAAGCGGGTGAGTACTTAAGCGAGTTTCACTGTAAATTATAATAATTATTAAAGAAGTCGTGCCAGATCATGGGAAATAACCCTTTTTGAGGAATATATACTACAAAATTTTGTAAAAGGAAAAAAAGGGGCAGTTTTAAGTCCGTCATATATAAAAAGGGATTTTTTTGTTGCAGAACTGCCTGCGTATAAATAACGAGAGTTTAACTTAAAATCATCGTTCATCTTATGTACACGGTTAAAAATTTGAGCCTAAATTTTAAACTTTTTTGGACTACATATATGATCAAACCAAATTTGGTTTCAAATTCAATCTAGACCAGTTTTCAAGAAAATTAGCTAAATGAATCGGGTTTCAATTATAAACCAGAAATGTTTTAAAACTTTTTTAAAGATAAAATAATTTGTTTGGCCTTTAGCGGGGATTCAAACCAAGGATCCGCGCATCATGTCTGCTGCTCTACCACTGAGCTACAACGCACACATAAATGTTGTTGGCAAAATTCAATATTGAATAAGCGCACAAAAACATATTTTAATTTTCAAACCAAAAAGTTTTAATTTTAAACCGAAAAGTTTTAATTTTCAAACCAAAAGATTTTACTTTTAAATCAAAAAGTTTTAATTTTAAATCGAAAAGTTTTAAGAATAAAATAAAATTAAAAAAATGTGGCACCTGCCACAACATTTTTTGTGGGCAAAACTCAATTACATTCAAACAAACCAAAAAAAAAGCTATACTGCTTTTTAAGTTAGATCTTAAATCGAAACCAAAAGAAATTGAAATTTTTTTAAAACTTTTGGAAGACTTGAAATATTGCAAAAAAAAATTAAAAAAAAAAACCCTTAAACTTTAGACGGGTTTAAAATTTAGGCTCGTTTTTTAACCGTGTAGTGGTCATGCTGAACGCTAAATCACAAATCGATTGCTGAGTGGGAGAACACCCTGTTTATGTTTTCTTCAATAACGCTCTGTATAAAAATTCGGTTAAAGAACGTCCAATCTCCGAATTTGTTTCAATAAACCCTATTTCAAAATTTGATTGAAGCGCCTTATCTCAGCTGAATATGTAGTGAATAGTCATTGAGATAGGCCGTTTTTCAAAATCATTATGAGATAGGGCGTTCTTCAAGCGAATTTTGGGCGTCATTGAAAAAAATCTGAAATAGAGCGTTTTTCAAACAAATTCTGAGATAGGGCTAATATCACGGGTCGATTTTCTGGTCGATTTTCGGTCGTTTCACCGTGCAAATAGCAATTCGATCGATTCACACCTTGTATTTGGAGCAGTAGTCGGCACGGAGAGAGCGCTTGCTATGTTAAAGGATTGGAGTTTTCCTCCCTGGAAAGTAATTTCCGGCCTATGAATTGAGATTAAATGAAAAATGGACCACCAATCTAATCGAATTGTGTAAATCAGCCTATAGGGCGTTTTTTGAAAAAATATTTTGAAACAGGGTGATCTTCCATTTAGTAGACGAAGTGCAACACCCAAAAAAGAAGTGATTTAAATTCTGCGGGAATTTCGTGGGATTTTCTATTTAAGATGTTGGAAACTGAGGAAATTTTTTCTAATTTTTGTGGGAAATTTACCGGACATTATCTGCCATCACAGAACTAAAGTGATTTTCTAGTTTAAGAAAAATGGCAAATCTTCTAACACTCACTATCATCCATTACAAAAATTTACATCGTGGCAACCATGTCATTGCTGGAAGCTTTTTAGCTGTAACTTAATTGCCAACACTCAAGAAATCGTGTCCCTACCCACCTCCAATTGAATAACCGTAGGCTGTAAATATATTTTTATGCGGAAGTACAATAGCAATTGAACTGACAGTTATCAACAAACTGGTTCAGATTTAACACAAAAAATAAAAGTAACCAAACGCATTTCCAAATTTATAAATAATAAAATACAATGAATAGCACAATAAGTAATAAAATAATTTTTTTTTAAAATAAATTTCATAACAAGAATCTATGTATCGTTATGAAATATGTACGTAATATTCTTTTATAGTTTTTTTTTATGGCGTAGTCACTGAGTGGGTTACGGAATGTTAAGTAGAGTGCTGCTGGAGATGACGCTGTCCATGGTGTTTATAGTGGGGCGGTATTGGTGATGCTTTTTTTTGCTACGAAATAATTAAAAGAGGCCACTTCTGCTTCGTTATTAAGAATATTCCCAAGGCAAACGATTCATAAAAATTAAATACATAGGTTCATAAACCCGTCATAATAGAAAATATCGATGGAAAACTATAGGGGTACTAGTCACATATGCTCAACATTAGGACACAATTTTGGAACCCTGTTCACATCGTACTAAGAACCACACCCTGTTAAAACCATCATCAACATCTTTCATTTGGTACCCATATTGTCAAAATTCTAGGGTCTCACCTTGTTCACATTTTGGTCCATATTTCGGAATCGGTTCATACATTGGACTTAGAACCGCAAACGCCTTTTATTTGAAATCTATATCGTACAAACATCCTCTGAGTCACACCTGGTCCACATTTGGGTCAATATGTTGGAACCGCGTTCGCAAATCGAACTGAGAACCCCACCTCGTTAAAACCCTTATCAACGCCTTGCTTTTAATATCCATATTGTAGAAACACCTTTCATGATCACATGTGCTCCTAATTTAGGTCAATATCTCGGAACATCGTTCGCATATGGAACTAAACCCATTTAAAGCCCCCATTCACATATTTCATTTGGTACCCATGTTGTCCAAACAATTTCTAGGGTGACACCTGGTCCACATTTTAGTCGATATCTCGGAAACGGGTTCCCATATGGACTTAAAATCCATCCTCTGCTAAAACTCTTATCAAAACTCTTATTAAAACTCTTATAAAAGTTGTGTTGACACCTTTCATTTGATACCCATATCGCAGAAATACCTTTCAGGGTCCCAGCTAGGCAAGATTGGGTTTCAAGATCCTAATCACCTAGTGATATAAAATATCGTTTAAAACCTATTCTCATACCCCCCAAATATACATACAAAATTTCATTAAAATCGATCAAGCCGTTTAGAAGATTTAAGCAGTGGAACACCGTGATACGAGATTTTTATAAATTTTTTTTTTTTTTTTTGAAAAAAATTTAGAAAGAATAGCCCATCTTTTAATTTAAACTTTTTTTTAAGTATGTGGGCTTATTTTTATTTAAGTAGGGGCCGTTTTCTCAACTAGCCAATAATTTTTTAGTTCACAGAAAAAAACGGATAAGCCGTCATGATTTCCAGCAAAGATGAAAATTCTTAATTTCAGTGGGGGCAGTGTTGATTTTATAATGGAAATAGAACATGGAAATTAGCGTTCAAAGTGAACCATTTTAGATAGGTGGTTTTGCATAGGCATCGACGATATGTATTTATATCTCTATCTGAGTTAATTTGCAATAACGGCTTAGGTCGACTTAAAAATTCAGGCCAATTGTAATTTCTTCTGACTTCGCTATCTGTACCGCTATGCAATTAAGCCATGTTTTAAATATACTTAAATTAAGTTGTAATGAATAGTTTTCTGCGAACTCACCTTTTAAATACTTTGCAATAACCTCGAAGTCGAGTCAAGGAGCTGCTCCAATTGTGCTCATCTTGAGATGTTCCGCTATTTTACTCAACCACACACAACCGGTGGACAAACCAAAAGATTTTAATTCAAGGTATTTCATGGTTAAAACAATTTGATCTAAATTAAAGTTGGACATTGTAAGATTAAGTACGATCGTTCTTAATTTTATAATGCGTTTTTTTTTTTCAGTGTAGACATTTATGCGGTGGTAGGGCCGTTTACTTAACATGTAATTACTTTAAACGAGAACTTAATTTACAGAAGTTGTAAAAAGAAAAGTGCAGGGCAGAAGATGATTACGACTTTTGGCTATTTTAAAAAAGTCCCAGTTATTAGAAAATGAGTAAACGGCCTTTGGGTTATTTTCTCAACATGCTGTTAATGCCAACCGACACTTTATTTGACAGATCCATCAACTTATGTGAACTACGTGTTTAATATTTGCACTCTTTTCCTGCTTAAGACTTCTGAATAAAAACATATCTTTAAATAAATTTTGAATTATTTTGCATTAGTATGCATTATGTTTTGTATGATTTAATTTAAACTTTTCATTTCGTGCTGCTTTAAATCATCAATAAACTTTGTTTTGATTTAAATAAAACGACTTACCTTTTATATGGAAATGACATTATCCATTCACAACATACAATCATACATTTTTTTAGTTTTTGAACGCGTTTGGTTTGAATAGAGTGCAATAAAAAGCTTGGTAAACTGGTTAATTTTATTATTTCTTTTGGGAAGATCATAGTTTTTAGATTTATTAATTTTATTGTCCAGTTTTTGTTTAGAATTACCAATAAACGAAACATAGTTGCAGATACATATCGGCGATGCCTAAGCAAAACCACCAATCTGCCAGATAGTTTTAACTTGCACTGAAAAAGCGGGTCTAAGTGTCACAAATTAAACGAACATTTTCTTATCTCTAGCAAACAGCCGACATTAATCGTATATTTTTACATATTTATCTTTCGCATCCCACAGTTTTAGAAATTATTAACTCGTTATACGTATGTATATGACACTAAGTTTTTTCTTTCTATTTTTCCAGTTTTTATTTTTTCTTTTGTGCGAAAGAAACGGTCTTATACAATTTTCATATTAGTGCAAGCGGGCAAGCTATGTTATGTCCCGTTTACATTGCCCGAATTTCGTTCAATTTCATGTTGATTCTGAAAATTGACTCGTGTCAACGGGTCTTCAAAATTGCATGCAACAAAGTTGGTAGCGAGCCGACTTTTGTTCAACTCATCATTCAACTTTTGTACAACCTTGCATTTGTTTACGAATGTCAGATTTTGAGATAAAGTTTTGGAAATAAAATTTTAATATATTTTTCACAAAATTTTTCATCAATAAAATTGTAGCAATTTTAATTGCGATGCGCTTATAAGGATACCTACCTATTTAGGTGCGTTTATCAGATAATGAAAAAAGTGTTCCTTCAAGAAACACTCCCTGGAAGGACTCTGCTGACTCCTCTTTTCAAATCCATAGACGCTTCAATTAGGATTCCTTCAAGAGAGTTTTGACGGAGTCCCTTTTCGCTTCTTTTGAGCGCTCCGTGTTTTGTTGGATTTGATTCGTAAAGCATTTCCTAGCTAGGATGACCGATAATTTATACCCGCTTGACTAGATCTCTATTTCCGATTTTGTTGTTGTAACGAAATGCTGCCCTACCTAGAAGTAAGGCTTATTGCCCCTAAATTGCCACCTTTTAATAGGATTCCAAGGAAACAAACAGTTTCAATATCGTTAGGTCAGAATGGTGTTAAAAGGGTATGCTTCGAGGAGCAAGTGAATAAATGGTTAGTGTCGTGAGGAGAAGAACCACATACAGCGTAAACATTTTGGCCCTTCGGGATTCAGTCTGGATAAGTTTCGCATATTACATTACCCTGATCCGAGCTGAACGAGAGTGCTTCCGGTCGTGCCCCTCTGCAGCAACCGGTGGTACTTGTTGTAGCAGGACGACATTCGCCTGACGGGAGATGGCAAGGGTTTCCCTGTTTTTGTGTGGATACTGTTGAGGACCTGTCTATGAACCCATGAATCATCACCCCTTTTGATTCGTGGGTTCATTGACAATGCCGTTGTTGTGAAAAAAAATCAATAAATAAAAATAGAATTTTTTCTATTTTCATTTTATTTTTTTCAATGACATAAACAACCGTCAAATAGTTTTCAAAAAAATTGATTAATGTAAAGGGGTAGTCAACTCAATTTGGAATCAACGGCACATGCGACTAAAATTGATTCCAAAATTGAACAATGTAAACAGGCGTTTAAGAAAACTACCGAAACAAAACTAAAAAATAAACTGTTTATTAATTAATTTATTATATTCGTAAAATTTTTTTGAAAGTTGACTTTTTTTCGTTATATTTTCTGGCAACTGTCTATATAGTGTAAAAATAAATTTTAAAAAATATTTACAAAAAAAAATTGAAATGGTAAATATTTCCACGAACTGCCTTATCACCGCTTCTGCGCTTATCCTTATACCTTTTCCTACCCCTATCCCTATTTCTACCCCTATCGCTAAACGAACTGAACAACTGACCCATCTTCATCAAACTCTTCTAACGGGCGTTCAAGGAAACGCGCAGTTTCAACATAATTGGACCAGACGGACAGAGGGGTTAGAAGAGTAGGTTCAATTGGACAATTGAAGGGATGTAGGGTATCATGGGGGTCCTACCACATGCAGGGCATGTGTTTGAAATTGTATCATTCAGTCTGGATAAGTAAGAGTTTAACCTCACACTGTATCCAGACCTAAGCTGTGCCATGGTGACTCTTGTCTCCCTTGGTAAGGTGCGTTCTTCTTCAGCAATATCGGGTGGAAGACTGTTTAGAACGGGGGTTCACAGGTAGAGATCTGACAAAAGTGTCAACCGACTCGGTGTGGATGTCGGTTAGAGCCCGCTTATGATTCCGCAGATCAAACGGCAAGGTAATGTGATGTCGGATAACGTCATAATGCTTACGGAGATGATGTCCAAAAGATGACGGTTTGGATGTCCTGGGTTGTGGCAGTTCAGAAGGAATTGCCTGCTAATCATTTCACGTGCTCTCTTACATTGAGCAGTTTTGTCTCTTGATGGAGGTGAGACTCAGGAGGCATGAGGAGACATCCCGTAGCAGTTCTGATAGCTGTATTTTGGCAGACTTGTAACTCCGTGCAATTGGTGTTACGCACGTTAGGCGACCATATGGGTGCAGCATAGTCAAACACCAGTCGGCCAATGGCCTTATATGTAGTCAGGAACGTTTCTTCGTCTTTTCCCCCAAGTACTGCCAGCAAGTGACTTGAGGATCTTGTTGCGACCTCGTACCTTTTGCAGAGTACCTGAAATTCCCCAGTACTGAAGAGGAATGGAGGAATATTTCCAACGATTTCCTCAAGAGGTGGGTATTTCCCAACTGCATCGGGGCCTTGGATGGTAATTAAATCAAGGACTGAAACCGAAACCGTAACCGTAACCGATTAAAACCGATTCATTTTTCAAAACCGAAACCGAAACCGTAACCGTTATTTTGATCTGAAGAAGAACGAAATCGAAACCGTTTCAAAAGCCGGAAAGGCTTGGTTTCCTCGAAAGCGGTGACGCTATATAGCGTCCGTTACATAGCGGTGAAGTACGTTGTCAAAAATACTGCCATGTAAAAGTAATTGAGTGTAAACTAAGAAGACGGTGAAGTTCACCGTAATGTAATATAGCGTCCGTCATGACGGTGGCAATTTTTCGTCAACGTTTTTCTCACCGTCTTTGTCATAGCGGTGTGAATTCAATAAAATTCTTCAAATTCGTTTAGAAAAACAACAATTAATTGTTTTCAAAACAAATATTTTAAAAATATAAAACAGAAAAACAAGAAAAGTGGCCGCAAATTTACAATTTCAAATGGATTGAAGCCACCGCTACTTGCATGTAAGTTTACAGAAAAGCGCTGCTGCTAATGACGGTGAGCATAGCTACCGCTATATAGCGAACGTTACATAGCGGCACCGCTTTTCGAGGAAACCAAGCCTGAACCGGTTCCAAACGGTTTTGAATTTTTTTAATGTATCACTTCTTTTACTGGGCACATAGGTATTTTCTTTTACAAACAGGTGCCCTGAAAACTTTCATGGAATATTGTCGAGCAAGGTTACAAAAGACACGTTTCTTTTCTGAAAAAGGAAGTTTCACTATAGTTGAATGACGCGATCGAAAAAAGTTTACGAGATCCGAAAAAGAAATGTTCAGGCTTGTCTCAGAATGCACCACTCATATTAATGTTTTTGACGATTTTAACATTTCATTTAGCTTCCATTCTAATATTTTTCTTATAAATCAGTAGAGTTAATTTTGAAAGGTATGGACGTGCTTGGAAGTTCCGTTTTAATAAATTTTAAATATTTGGTTTGATTTTATCATTTAATGAAAAATAAGTATTAATTTTTGGAAATTCAAAAATTACATGAAAACTATTTTATTTGAAATTGAATAGAAAAACCTCGATCATGTTGCTTGTTGTAGAAAAACTGATCTTGCAAACTGTAAAGTATTTTCTACCTTACAATTATAAGAATTTGTTTTGCAGAAATTTAATAAAATGTATTATTATATTGGAGAAATTTCATCATGGCCGCAGGAGAAAAGTTTTGAAAATATAGACCTATTTCGAAGCTACACAGGTACTTGAGTATTTTCGTAGTAAAATTTTGTTTTGTTCGTGTTTTTATTTGGAAACCGAAACCGGAACGAAACCGTAACCGAAACCGAAATAAATGTTGAAGAACGAAACCGGAACCGAAATCGAAACACGTTGCAAAACCGAAACCGAAACCGGAACGTTATTTTAATCGGCTTCAGACCTTGAATTAAATTGATTAATTCTAAATGTCTTTAAATATATGTTATATTCACATATTTCAGGTAAACATTGTAAAATATGACCACTAAAAAAAAGCAAAATTTTTTTTAAAATTAAATTTGTCAATTTTTGTTTATTATTTATTTTTCAAATTTGACTTTCGTTAAGCTTTCAAATAAAAGCGAACCCAACTAACTTTGTAATTTGACTTTCGTTAGTATTTTAAAGAATTAACAACTGGAAAAATAGAAAGAAAAAACTTAGTGTCATATACGCATTAAGGATGATTTACACGGGTCGATTTTATGGTCGATTTTTGTCGAACCACTTGTGTTCAACCCTTAAATACAAGGTGAAGATCGACCGAATCGCTGGTTACACGGGTCGATTCGATAAAAATCGATCAGCAAATCGACCCGTGTAAATAAGCCTTTACGGCCTTTCAAGTCAAAACGCTTGTACCACAAATAAAAATTTAAACTAATTTTTCTCGAAATCTAAATTTTCAACATAGCAACTTCATCAATGCATATGTGTGTATGTGTTAATGTGAATATTTATTATATTACTTGTTAACCTAATGCAACTGGTTGTTTGTTAAAGCGATAAATGATGTTGTTTGCGGTCAAAAGTGCGCCCTCTGGTCTGTTAATGCCGTCAGCGTATTAATTACTAATCCACGTTAACACTACTTTGCCCTTTACAACAAAAAAAAAAAACACTACAGATTAACGCCTTGTTTAGCGGTTGTTACTCCACTGGCCACTTGTCGCGTCGTTTTTTTTGCTTCTGCAGAGGTTACTACCAATTTTTTTTGTTGCTGTCGCTAACTCAATTATTAATTAATTTGTTGTTGGTTTTTTTCGCGCGAATTGGTTTACTTTTTAATTTGGTTGGTTTGTTTGTTTGTGTGTTTAGATGATGTGAACTTGTCTTCAGCATCATACGATTGCTTTATCGTTTTTTAGGTTTTATTTCTCGTTAATTTGGTTATATGGTAGACATTCTTCTTCGCCTTCTTCTCTGTCTTGTCGTGTTTTTTTTTCATTTGGCAGTCGCACGCTTTGTCTGCTCATTATAATCTGACCCGTATTTATATAAATACAAAAGTAATTTCGTGGCTCATCATCATTTGTGTTTTGTTAGCATCGAGTGCGTTTTGCTCATCGCCCCATAAAATTAAATTATTGTGAATATTAGTGCATCTGTCCATTTCATTTGGCGCATTTTGTGATTCAACAAAGAAAAATACCGTAAAATGGTAGGTGCTTGATTTGGACATATTTCTTGCTAAGGTCAATTAGTTTGTGAATGAATTTAAGATGTCTAGAATGAGTGTTTTTGAGTTAACTAAATATTTATTTATTAAGAGTATGGAAATTTACGTGAATCCTTCCCCTACATCTTAAGAGTAAAAAAAAAAAAAACAGAGTAAAACTGATGAAAAATATAAGTGTTGGCAACGGAAACAAAAGTTCAACTAACATTACCTGTCAATATTTTTTAAAGTGTAAGAAATGAAGGACTGTCTTCTATATAGAAATAGAAAGACCGAGGAGTGATTAAACAAAAGGCTGGATTTCTATTTTGCACTGTACGCAGTATTTTAATGAAATCGGCTTATTAAATAAAGACGTTGAAGTGCTTGCATCAAAATAAAAACACATGGTAATGTTGATCCCACCAGCATTCGTTATATACGTTTGGGGCAAATGCTAATTTAGACCATTACACCCCCTTATCAATCAGCATAGTTCGGATGCCATGAGCCGAAGTTTGTTATTGTGATCTTAAGCAAGATTCCAACAAATGCTTGCTGAACTAGCAAGCACGAAGTACTTACAATTGAAAAGTAGTAGGTAGGCTTTCCTAATCTGATTTATATAGTCGTTATAATAATGAAACAGTGTTGAATAAAACTCTTGGCAATAAGTGTTACTTTGGACTAAGTAGGCAATTGAGATGTAAAGTCCTCTCTCGACAAACAAAGATCACGCTCTATAAGTCTGTCAGGGGTAGGGCCAGGTAGGGGCAGCTAGGGACAAATGCCTCAACCTAAGCCAAATGTTCTAGAAAAACTCTGCGTTTTTTAAGAAAAAATTAATCTTTGTCCTCGAGGACATTTGGAGAAAATGCTAAAACAACGAGTATTCTCGTAAAAAGAGTATTCTCGTAAAAAAGAGGACAATTTGGAAAAAAGAAGTATCAATAAAAATTTTTATAAAAAAATTAAAGAAAAAAAACTTTTTTAAAAATAAGCGTTTATTATTAGGTAATAAAATTAACTAAAAAGTAAAAAATAAATTGACTCCAAAGCAGGCCTAAGCGCCTAGTGGAACAATTGTTCGAAAATATGAGAACCAAATTATTACGCTTAGCTTGGCCTCTAGCATAAAGAAATTGTTGCTGGTCTTGTGAGAGAGCTTTTATCGCACTAACCAATCAATAAATGTGTCGACTGAACAAGTTGCTAGTGAGCGAGAGAGCAAAAACATGTAACATAATTTCATTGATGCGAGAATCGCTCTTTCACTCACACACCCTCATTTTCATTTCTTCCGGGCCCTGTTCTAAAGAAATATAATACTTTATATGTAACCTTTAACGATAATAAGGCTTCTTCGTGTGCGACAAAATCCCAGAAAATTGAATTTATAAAATCAATTTGATTTATTTCATATACTAACGATTTTTCTCTATTTTGAGAAACCAAAAAAAGATACTTTTAAAGGATGTCTCAATTTTCTTGTCAAAAAAATGTCCTCATTTTTTCATTGTTTTTTTGAGAAATTGTCCTCGAAAAACGACCTAAAAAATGTCTGGCTACGCCCATGCATCATACCAGTCCTGATGTATAATTCAGATTTATAGACAGTGTCAAGAGAAGATGAGATGGCCCTTGAAGGATTTGAGAAAAAAGTTCTTTTGCTTCCCCGATACCAACGGCAAATATCGAAGGAAATTTAAGGATGAGCTGTACGCCTACCTGACCATAGTTCAGCGAATTAAAGCCCAAAGGCTCCGCTGGCTGGGGCATGTTATGCGAATGGACAAAGAAGCTCCCGCACAGAAGAGTTTCTTATAATTTTCTACCTCTCGTTTTTGTTTGTTTTCATTCTCTTCTTCACCATTCACTTTCCGTTCCTATTTCAATTTCTCTCACTACTATTATTCTTCTACAGCTACTTCTTTTCCAGCCATTCTCTATTTTTTCCTAATTTTCTTTATCTGTCTTCTCTTTATAACCCGTTTTCTCATCTTTCTCTCTCCCTATAAATAGCCCATTTTTACCCGTTCATATTAAGGACCTCTTTACCAAGTCTTATGGAGCTGTTACAAATAGTTTAGAACGTACAACTAATTTAGTTTTTTCCTTGTATAGGAACTGCCACGTTCCACTCTTCCAAAAATATTTGCAACTTATGCCTTCCAATAAGGCAGTGTCCGTTTAATACTCCTATTAATTTGAAGATTTATATTCTTCTTAGAGCATATATGTGTCGAGATAATTTTTTCCAGGCTGGATATCCGGCACCCTGGAGATTGTAACCATCTTTCGTTGGCTTGAACGAGTGTGTGCTCCTTCAGCATTATTTTGCATGAAGCAAAGGACATACCTACCTAAGCGTTCTTTATCCCGAAAAACCTGCTTGGTCGTGCCCTGCCTAGCAAGCTCGTCTGCCCTACAGTTTTCCTTAATGTCTCTGTGTCCTTCGGCCCATTTTGTTGGGCTATCTCTTGAAAATGTCGACGACAGTTGGGCGTTAGTTCAGAGCTGAACGGGTAAGAGCCAAGGGATTTGATGGTCGCTTGCCTGTCGCTGAAGATAACAAAAGCCGTGAAAACGCTACAATGATCATGCAGTCTGAAAGAAAGTTCGTGGTCCAGGTCCTTTGAATAAACCCGTCCTCCAAAGCTGCCATCTAATTTCTATCCACTGGTATATGTAATACTGGACTGGAACCAAACGATTCCATTAGACGCATGGCCGACGTTGCTGATGCCCGGTACTCTGCCAGCTCGAGAGACATAGTGACAATAATGTCCTGGAGAGCTTCGTTGGACGTTGTTCTTATAGCGCCTTTTATACAAAGCATACTGATCTGTGAACCTTGCCTAATAGATTTAGGTTTCTACCATGACTCCGTAGAGCATAATTGGTCAGATAATCGCAGTATAAATTCGTCTTCATATTTTCGGTCTGAGCCCCCATTTTTGCCTATGGCTCTTTTACACGTGTGCTAACTCTACGGTTGATCTACGGATATGATGCCTCTCATTACTCATCTTCTCCTTCCTCACGAATGGAGGGATGACATGTCCTAGAAGGTTCCACTGGTCAGACCAAATCGTTACCCCAACAGTCGGGCAGTACCGCAAGGGAGTACCGCAGCATACCGGGTTCATATCCGGCCAAGGACTGTCAATTTCGGCATCGAAGGTTTCGGGGAGAGTTTTTGCTGTTAATAGCAACAACAAAAACAACATTTCTGAAGGTTAATTCACTATGGTGAAATACAGCTTACAGTTTCGCTGTTGTGATCTTCTCTTTATGTAGGATATTTTTGAAGTCGGTTATCAGTGACTTGACACAGTGTTATTCGTTATAAATGCCAAAACCTGAATTCAAGAATGCAACTTTAGAAAACTAGTTTATCAATTGAGCTTAGAGCTATCTACCTAATTTTAATATATAGCAAAACAGGAATCTTTGTTTCGGCCTGACATTGTTATGGTTGCCTCTTAAAGTTTTAGTTAAATTTGTATTATGATTGGTGAATATTTAAGATAAGTATGCATAATTGAGCTGTTATGTACTCCTTTATGGGTTTAAATTATAAATTAATAAATTATTTAAAACGAAGATTTAAATTGTGTCAATAGAACTGCATAATTCTCAAATTACTCTTTAAGTATAACTACCTATTAATAATTCATGTGTTATAATGGGTATGCAATTCCAATAGCGATAGTTCAAGATAAAACTAGTTCAATAAATCTGTTTTTGTAATATTCTTAGTTATTTCGTTTCGAATCAGATTTTTCTAGTTTTACCCACTTTAGTATAAGATGCATTAGGTTGCTAGAATTTTCGCATCTGAGGTGTCCCTCGCAGTGTTGTATACATCTACCAAAATAAATTCCACTAATGAATTAGTATGTTGCTGTCTAAATCAGCCCTAGAGATATAAGTTTATCTGCCTGAAAGCAACAACTACTTTCACATAGATTAAGATTTAATAACATAGTTTATATATAAATTACCCTATTCACCTATGGTCCACTAAATAAACTAATAACTCAACTTTTTACTCTTCTAGAAATTCCTCATCCTTGCCTTTGCCATAATTGGTTGCGCAAACTGCGCGCTGCTAGACTCCGCCACACAGGGTCCTAATCCACAGGATATCGCAACACCTGAACCTGAATATATCGATATAGATGAACCACCACCAGCACCAGCGCCAGCGCCAGTTCCAGTACAATCACGCTCGAGTTTCGCGGTAGCGCCACAACCCATAACTCAGCCTCAACACTTCCAGGCTGCAGCACCTTCGTATGCACAACCAATAGCTCAGCCTCAACGCTTCCAGGCTGCAGCACCTTCGTATGCACGTACGCCTAGCCAAAACTATTTGCCACCCGGCAGTGGAGCACAATTCGGAGGACACGTTTTCAATCCACAGAATGGTTATCAATATAGACAAGTACGCAGATTAGTATATCGCCGCCGTTATTAAACGCATATTTGACGTTATTTGGGGTTTAGAGTTTTAAGTTGTATCAGTTTTGAAGAAGTGCGAATCAATGTGAGTGCTACTAGTTTGGAGATCGGATTTTTTTTCGAGCTATGAATTATCGATGTATGTACATATATAAAAAACAAAATTATTCCATCCATAAAAATCATTCTTGTCAATTACCTTTATGATATTTTTTAATAGCTAATACCCACAGTCGCAGACACAGAATATACCATACATCCATACATACTAAAAAATAAATAAATTTATATTATTAAAAGTGGAGTCGGTGTACTTATATAGCACTTTCTTGGCTTAATAAAGAAAAAAATAGGCCAATCTACCAAGTATTAAAGGAAATACATATAAGCCAGTTGAAATTATATTTCATAAATGTCAACTTTGCTACTTTGCATAGATAAAAAGTTTGTGTGCTAAAGCGTGATACACCTTCTAACTATAATAAAACGAAAGCTTGAAATTTTTTTCCATGACGTATGCGTAACATTTTTGTTAAGGAATATGTAGACCAGGGTTCGGACTTATTCATTTATGAACATAAACATTAAAAAAAAAACCGCGTCTAGCCAGTACACGTGAAAGAAGTTAACTTCTTAAATTCAGAAATAACGAAATATGAGAATAGTTTAGATTCACAATTTCTAACTTCCGGGAAGTGGACCAAGGAACCGATCAATTCGAAAATATCTTCTACATGGTGCGTTTTCCTTCAAATTCGGTACGTGGGTAGAATTATGCCTAACTTAACAGGGGCCAATACGAATGTGATATAGAGGAAGAGGGGCGTGGTAGAAGGAAGAAGGGGAATGAAGAGAAAAAGGGAGGGAGATAGTGTGAAGACGAAGAAAGATAGGAAGGAGAGTTGTAAAAGGAGTTGTAAATTGCGGTTAGGTGGCAACCCTAAGTGGCAACCCTGCGTGAAATTGTCATATTATGAATACGGCCGAAAATACCTTTCATTTGATACCAATATTGGCATATCTAGCTCTATATTTAAAAAAACGGGCAACTCTGTAAACCGCAGTAAGTGGCATCACCCATGTATATAATCTTATAATGAATCAAATTGGCTATATGCCAAATTTTATCCAAAGCGGTCAAGCAGTTCCCCGAGATATACGAAATAAAACGCGGTTAGGTAGCAACCCTGCTTGAAATTATCTTATTTGGAATACGGTTGAAAATACATTTCATTTGATACCCATATTGGCATATCTAGCTGAATTCTGCTCGGCCTAACTATAACAATTTATGAATCTTTCTGAAATTTTACTCTCAATAAAAACTTCAATCGCCGCCTAAGAAGTTAACTTAAAAAATTTGCATTCCACACCGTTCACGTTCATGAATGCTTTCGCGAATCACCATTTTTTTTTTTTCAAATTTTACTCTCAATAAAAACTTCAATCGCCGCCTAAGAAGTTAACTTAAAAAATTTGCATTCCACACCGTTCACGTTCATGAATGCTTTCGCGAATCATACACAAATGAATTTTCGAATTTATGCAGAACATACTTCGCGTGAATAATTCGCGAATAGATTTAAGCACCTTCTTCTTACCGTTTAATGAATGCATATTTTGTGGGGCATATTCGCAGAAGGTTTCCGCACACAAGCATTGAATAGTATAGAAATTCTGAAGCATGTTGCAGTTCTTTTGAATCCGCTGATTCTACGATAGTTTCGGCAGCGTGATTCCGTGGAAGGGTAGATCCCGGTCAGCGGGAATGCACTCGTCATAGTCTGATACAAACTCTCAGACGACTCCGTTCCGTCGTGTGGAGGACCATAAATATATTATATTCGAAAGTGGGTTCGGGATTATCGCATTTCTTTTATGATTACTCGATAGGAGCACTTCACTCCCGCAAGAGCTGTTCCCAGATGCCCTTCCTGTAGGCCAGTGAGACATCTTTATACTCACACCTTTCAACTCAAAGTAGGGTTAGTAGACTCTTATCAATAATAACACTCTTAAAATACATTTACACTGCACCAAATGCATCGCAAAATGAATTTGATTGCCAAATTAGACGAATTTAATTTAATTCGACCTAATTTGGTGAGCAAATTCAATCTGCGCATGAACGAAAAAACTTGGCCAAAAGTGGCGCATTTGAGCAGTGTAAATGTAGCTTTACTTTTGCAGCGGATGGCAATGAGGGCGAAGTCGTTGTCCGTGTCGTTGTCCGTCTGATCTAGTAGTTCAATCATGCATAATTTTTAATTAAATATGTCCACCAATATGTAAATATGTATGTATATTTATTTTTTAAACAGCTATCAAGAAAAAATGAAACTAGTTTTGGGTTCAAAAAAATATTGACCTCTATCTCTCTTTGTCTTCCTTGACAAAAAAAATCACTAAAAGACATCGCTAAGCTTTATCATCGTTGATACCTCTTGGGCCATTGTTTTACAGAAGCATTAAAGATTAATTAATACTAATTTAAAAACTAATAAAAAGCAAACTAAAGATATGTTTTATTTAAACCGATTAAAATAACGTTCCGGTTTCGGTTTTGCAACGTGTTTCGCTTTCGGTTCCGGCTTCGTTCTTCAACATTTATTTCGGTTTCGGTTACGGTTTCGGTTTCCAACAAAAAAAAAACACGAACAAAATAAATTTTACTACTAAAATAGGTCTGAATTTTCATAACTTTTTTCCTGCGGCAATGATGGAATTTCTCCAATAAAATAAATTTTATTAACACTATGCATGGATGAAATTTCTGCAAAACAAATTCCTAAAATTAACTTTTTTATTATAAAAATATTAGAATGGAAGCTAAATGAAATGTATAAATCGTCCAAACCATTAATATGAGTGGTGCTTTCTGAGACAAGCCTGAACATTTCTTTTTCGGATCTCGTAAATTTTTTTCCTTGGCTTCATTCAACTATAGTCAAACTTCCTCTTTGATAATTTTTATACTGAGGTCAAAACTTGTCTTTTGTAACTTTGCTCGACAATCTTCCACGAAAGTTTTCAGGGCACCTGTTTGTAAACAAAAATACCTATGTATTTGCCCACTAAAAGTAGTGAGACATTAAAAAAATTCAAAACCGTTTGGAACCGGTTCCGGCCTTTGAAACGGTTTCGGTTTCCTTCTTTTTCAGATAAAAATAACGGTTACGGTTTCGGTATCGGTATTAATCGGTTACGGTTACGGTTTCGGTTTCGGTTTCAGTCCGTGATTTAAACTTGAATTTATTTTCATGACCACTTGATCTGCATGAATTAACATAAAACATATCGCGGTTGTCAACATGCGTAGTTCTACTATCTCTTTTAACTTGACTGCATTTTTTATAATTAAGTAGCTAAGCAAATAAGCATTGAGTCTTCCTTGTTGTTGGGGTTTTTAAATCGAAGCTTAGGTGGTTCTATAAATTTGAGGACAAATAAATGACTAACTGCAAATAATATATGTATTCACTTTATTGACGTGCAGTGAAATATCTAACTGGTCCGGAGACATTCAACTAGAATTTTCTGACTGGTATCGTACACAGTAAGAATAAGCTTAGTAGAGCTTTTTATTTTATCGAACGCATTTAAATAAATTGCACTTTACATGATTGATTTTTTCGTCTATTTTGAACTACACCTTTTCCAACTGTATTTCGGAAAAACCCAAATGTATTTCAGAAAACCACAAATGTGTTTCCGAAAATATGAAATGAATTTTAGAAAAGATCAAATGTATTTCAGAAAACAAAAATTGTATTTCAGATATTCTAATTTTATATCAGAAGAGATGAAATGTATTTCAGAATAGCTCAAATGACTTTCAGAAAAGAACAAATATATTTCAGAAAACCCAAAATGTATTTCAGATACTTCATTTTTGATTTTTTCATTTGTGGCTTTCTGAAACATTTTTAAGGTTTTCTGAAATACATTTGATATTTTCTAAAATAAATTTGAGCTTTTCTGAATTATAACTGAGGTTTTTTGAAGTACATTTGGAATATCTGAAATAAATTTGGGGGTTTCTGAAAAACATGAAAAGGTGTAGTTTGACATCTAACACTTGGGATCCCATATAACATACCCATTCTAGAAATACCAGTTCTTTATAAGGATAAAAGACAGTTGGCTGACTAGTGTTTTTGAATTCATACTAGTTGTGAAGTAGCATCCAACTAGTTGATTTGACTGCAGAGATTACACCCATATATTAAGCTGTGTTGACTTTAACTGGTTTATTTGGTTTCTTCTAAATTGACACACGTTTTATTAACTGAATTACAAATAATTTGCAATAAAAATTGAAAACGAATTAGTTGATAAATAATTTTGAGAGAAGTTAACTTCTTTCGTTTCATACTAATATTACAAGCAGGTGGCAACCATGCAAAAACATCATAACTTCCAATAAGTCAAGTGGATTAAAAGATTATTGTGAAGTTTAAACGAATTTATTAAATAAAAACAAACTTTTTAAAAAAGGAATGAAATTTAATATTTTGGAATATTTTTAGTTATCCAACAAGACAAAAAAAAATTGTAACAACTTCAAAACGAACTATGTTATAAAAAATTAAGTATTTTTTTTTGCCACAGTACCCCCTTCCTAGCTAAAAGTAGCTTTTCTTCTTTTTGAGGCGTGTGGTTTAATTTCTTCTTGTTCCATTGATTGTTGGAAAATGAATTCATTTAAATCGTCTATTTCAGTAAAAACCGGCTTAAGTCTATCTATGGATACCGTGTCTTCTTTATTTGCTAAGTTGATTGTGAAAAACTTATTCGTTCGTTTGACTACTGGAAAAGGACCGGAGTATTTAGGTTGTAATGGTTTTTTGTATCCATCTTTACGAACCCAAACATGTTTTGGTTCAAGGAGATCCGGATGAACGAATGGTTGATTGTTGGAATGATGTACGAGAGACTGTGGCTGGAGGCTTTTAATATTTACTTTAAGACACTCTAAAAATTCAGTAGATGTAGCATCGGGTCTTGAAGTATTTCCCAAAAATTCACCAGGAATGTGTAAAGTTTCTCCATATACCATTTCAGCAACAGATGCACAAAGATCATCTTTGTAAACCGTCCTCAAACCAAGCAATACGGAAGATAAACTTTTAGACCATTGTACATTTGCTTGACAAATGAGAGCAGCTTTTAACGTGCGATGTAATCTCTCAACCATGCCATTACTTTGTGGATGAAAAGATGTAGTGTGCTGAATTTGAGTTCCTAAAAAACTTGCTAGATCATGGAAAACTTTCGAAGTAAATTGTCGACCACGATCACAAATTATTGTACTTGGACATCCAAACCTTGCAATCCAACCATCAAAAAATGCACTGCTTACTGTCTCCGCTGTAATATCTGCTTTTGGAATAGCCTCTGGCCATCTCGAAAATCGATCTATTATCGTCAGCAAATATGTGAAACCTTCAGATGGAGGTAAAGGAGCAGATCCACATGAACTTCACAAAACGTCTTGAAGAAGAGGAAAATTTTCCAAACGGCGAATGTGTGTGCCTATTTATTTTTGACGACTGGCAAGGCAAACAGCATTTGGTCCATTTCGTGACATCCTTATAAAGTTGAGGCCAAACAAAACGATTTGCAATTAGCTTCCTTGTAGCTCTAGCTCCA
Organism: Campiglossa producta; assembly: GCA_964058755.1. Lineage (NCBI taxonomy): Eukaryota > Metazoa > Arthropoda > Insecta > Diptera > Tephritidae > Campiglossa > Campiglossa producta. The sequence continues at coordinate 25,047,839 of CAXKVI010000004.1, forward strand.
GGATGTGCAAGATTATGCAACATGTTAAAAACAGATCGTCGAAAACTTACAGGAAGTATAGCTCTAGGCTTACACTGAGATACGTCACAATAAATTTCAGTTGCGGAGCCTGGTAATGGTACCAGCTTAAGTTGAAGTCCAGAATCAGTTGATAGAAGTAATTTTTTGATTTCTTCATCTGTTTTCTGATCTTCAGAGAGTCGTGCATAATCAATAGTAGAAATTTCGTCTATTCTCGACATTGCATCTGCTATAGAATTGTCCAAACCAGAAATATGAACTATATTTGTGGTAAACTAACTAACAAAATCCAAGTGTCGGTATTGTCTAGGCGAAGCTTTTGAAGGATTTTGATTAAAAGCGAATGTTAGCGGCTTGTGATCAGTAAATAAAGTAAAATCGCGGCCTTCTAAAATATGACGAAAATGTTTTACAGCGTTGTAAGCAGCGAGTAATTCACGGTCGTACGTACTGTATTTGCATTCAGTCAGGCTAAGCTTGCGCGAGAAAAGTGCAAGAGGTTGCCAAAATCCATTAACTTGCTGCTCTACTACTGCGCCAATGGCATAATTTGATGCATCAATTTTAAGTGCTAACTTCGCATCTCTAACTGGATGAGCAAGAAGAGTGGCATTTGCAATCAAATGTTTGCAATTGTTGAAAGCTTCTTCAGCCTCAACAGTCCATTTAATTAATCGCTGGTCTTTTTTAACCGCGCCTTTAAGATATTCGTTAAGTGGAGCTTGATGTTGTGCTGCCTGAGGTAAAAAACGTCGGTAAAAATTCAGCATACATACGAACCGTCGCGTTTCAGAAACTGTTTGAGGTTTTGGAAAATTGGTAATTGTTTGAACTTTGTGTACCACTGACTTGCTACCCTCAGATGAAATATGAAAGTAAGAAAGTTGATTTCTTGAACACCAAACTCACACTTCGCAGGATTGATAATCATTCCAAATTCTCGGAATCGCTCAAAAACTGTTCTCAAATGTTGCAAATGCTGTTCTTCACTGGCTGACGCAATTAAGATGTCATCAATATATACGAATACGAAATCTAAACCGCGACATACATACTTCATCCATCAAGCGTTGGAAACTTTGTGCAGGAATACCAAAGGGCATCTTAAGAAATTCAAAAAAACCGAAAGGTGTAATAATAGCGTTTTTTTCCACATCCTGTGGATTAACATTTACCTGATGATATGCTCGTAATAGATCAAGTTTCGAAAAAAAATTTCCGACTATGAAGGCAGTGTACATAATCAGTGATAAACGGTATAGGATATCGATCAGGAGTGGTTATTTTATTTAAAAATCGATAATCACCACATGGTCTCCATTCTCTATTGGCTTTTGGTGCCATATGAAGAGGGTTGGACCAACTACTTTTTAAAGCACGAATAATTTGATTATCTAGCATATATTTAAACTCTCTTTTTGCAATGGCTAAACGTTTTGAATCTAAAGGTCGTACTTTTGCTCGAACTGGAGAGCCTGATGTTTCAATATGATGGAAAACTGTGTTCTTTTTACAGCATTGCAGATATTACAGCGGAGACAGTAAGCGGTGTATTTTTTTATGGTTAGATTGCAAGGTTTGGATGTCCAAGTACAATAATTTGTGATCGTGGTCGACAATTTACTTCGAAAGTGTTCCATGATCTAGCAAGTTTTTTAGGAGCTCAAATTCAGCACACTACATCTTTTCATCCACAAAGTAATGGCATGGTTGAGAGATTACATCGCACGTTAAAAGCTGCTCTGATTTGTCAAGCAAATGTACAATGGTCTAAAAGTTTATCTTCCGTATTGCTTGGTTTGAGGACGGTTTACAAAGATGATCTTTGTGCATCTGTTGCTGAAATGGTATATGGAGAAACTTTACACATTCCTGGTGAATTTTTGGGAAATACTTCAAGTCCCGATGCTACATCTACTGAATTTTTAGAGTGTCTTAAAGTAAATATTAACAGCCTCCAGCCACAGTCTATGGTACATCATTCCAACAATAAACCATTCGTTCATCCGGATCTCTTTGAAGCAAAACATGTTACAACCTAAATACTCCGGTCCTTTTCCAGTAGTCAAACGAACGAATAAGTTTTTCACAATCAAATTAGCAAATAAAGAAGACACGGTATCCATAGATAGACTTAAGCCGGTTTTTACTGAAATAGACGATTTAAATGAATTCATTTTCCAACAATCAATGGAACAAGAAGAAATTACACCACAAACCTCAAAAAGAAGAAATGTTACTTTTAGCTAGGAAGGGGGCACTGTGGCAAAAACAAAATACTTAATTTTTTATAACATAGTACGTTTTAAAGTTGTTACAATTTTTTTTTTTTTTGAAATCAATCAATTTTTTTCTAGTCTTGTTGGATAACTAAAAATATTCCAAAATATTAAATTTCATTCCTTTTTTTAAAAGTTTTTTTTATTTAATAAATTCGTTTAAACTTCACAATAAAAGTGGTAATTCTTGTTGTTCGGAATCTTCGTTGCGCGTTGGCGATCTGAATAGCGCCATATTCGGGGTCACCACTTTATTGTGAAGTTTAAACGAATTTATTAAATAAAAACAAACTTTTTAAAAAAGGAATGAAATTTAATATTTTGGAATATTTTTAGTTATCCAACAAGACAAAAAAAAATTGTTACAACTTCAAAACGAACTATGTTATAAAAAATTAAGTATTTTTAACAAAAGTGGTTTGCCACAAGATAAAAGGAGCTACACAAAGGAACGCATACATACACGTAGAGAATTTTTTACTAAAAACAAGGCACAAACAAGAAAATCGAGGAATGATTTTGAACTTGGAAAGTTTATTCTCAATATTAAGAAAATCTCAAGTTCCCAGTGGGAAAAGGTAATGTATAGCAATGCATAAAGTAATGTATAGCTCCTATAGACTATACATGAAAACATGCATGAATTTTTCTACAGCGATGTCATAGGAAAAGTAATGTGTCGCTCGCCTACAAAACTAAAGCTACATGTTTACATTATTAATTTTATAAATTTCCTTGGTGAGTAACAAGGACATTAAGACGCAAGATACAGTGAGGCTCTACAGCGGGGGAAGAGTTAAGGTCCTATTTTAAATGTTTGAATGACGAGCTCGTCATTTGCTACGACCAAGATGAGTGCACACAAAAAAATAACATAAAAAAAAAACTAATCAAAACCAAACAGGCAACGGCATCAGGAGCAAACAGTCCAGTCGACTTCTGAAAAGCCCAGCAGCAGCAGAGAAAGCGATGAAGATTTAAAAAACGAACAGCAGTTTCCAAATATGTAAATTTAAATTGTATTTATTTTTTCTGTTTGAAAGTTTTGTATTTTTTATTTTTGAAGTTTACAATTTTGAAGTTTACACATTACTCCCTTCCTTGCTTTTGGTATGATCTTTTCTTATATCAAAATTCGTACATCTTTTCATGCACGAAAAACTATTTTATTTAAAACTACAAATCAAAAATTGAGCGACACATTACTCCCTTCCTTGCTTTTGGTGGGATCTTTTCTTATAACAAAATTCATACATCTTTTCATGCATGGAAAAAGGTAATGCATTACCTACTTTCCCACTGGGTTATTTACTAATTTGAGAATGAGAAAATATTTTTCTAGATTTGAGAAAAATATTTTTCTCCGTGTATGTAGTCCAAAAAGTTTAAAATTTAGGTCCAAATTTTTAACCGTGTATATTAGAGCGTATCACGGTGTAAGACCTACCTTACTTACACTTACCTTATGAGATTTTAAAAAAAAATTTTTTTAATTTGTTTATCACCCTGCACAACAATATATTGCTCGTTGAAATCAAAGACCAAATAGAAAAGTTATAAGGAAAACGAATTTCGCTATTTTTACAGGGTGGCGAATTTTTTTTTTTTTCTTTTTTTAAATCACCCACAAGTAGACATTCGAACCAGGGAGGAGCATTTTAAACTTTTTTTGGCGATACGCTCTAGTGTACATGTATTTGTATAGCAGTGATGCGAAGATTTTGCTTCTTTATGCACATTAGAGCGTATCACCAAAAAAAGTTGAAAATGTTCCCCCCCCCCCCAGTTTGAACACTTACCGTATGAGGTTTTAAAAAAAAAAATTTTTAAATTTTTTGTCACCCTGTAAAAACAGCGAAATTCGTTTTTTTTCTATAACTTCTATAAATGAATGTATTTGGCGACCTTTGTTTGTCTAAAACTTTGTTGTTAGGCTGGCTTTAGGTCAATTTCCGCAAAAATAAAACACAAGTGTTTTTCTTTTTAACCAATATATTTCGGTTACTCCACGGTAACCGTCTTCAGGGTAAAAATTATTGTTCACGTCTGCCCTGTATGACGCGTCATACACAAGTGTTTTATTTTTGCGGAAATTGACCTAAAGCCAGCCTAACAACAAAGTTTTATAACTTCTATATTTCTAGTTCGATTTTCAAAAGTGATACATTTTTAGAAAGGTTTTCACCAAGGCAATATTTCATCAATAGAAACTTTTAGCCCTTTTTTTCTTAGTTTTCCGGAAAAAAAAATTTAGTTTTTTTTCAAATACAGGGTGTTGGTTTTAGTAAAAATAGAATAAAAACTGAACTTGGCATGAAGGGCTAAAAGTTTCTATGGATGAAATCTTGCCTTGGTGAATACCTTTCTAAAAATGTATCACTTTTGAAAATCGAACGAGAAATATAGAAATTATAGAAAAAAAAACAAATTTCGCTGTTTTTACATGGTGACAAAAAAATTAAAAATTTTTTTTTTGAAAACCTCATAAGGTAAGTGTTCAAACTGGGGGGGAACATTTTCAACTTTTTTTTCCTCCATACACCGTGATACGCTCTAATGCACATGCTCTTATCTTTCAGTTGTAATTGGAAATATTGAAAATAAACTACATGGGCTACAACGGTGGTCATGCAAAAGACCTATTTTATTTTTAGCTAGCATGTCGCACAGATGTTATCCTGCCCAAAGGTAGACATTCGTGAGCCTCCCACGCTTCTGTTCTGCGTCTCACATTTTGGAAGATATCTCCTAAACCAGCTGAGATATTTAAATTAACCACATTGCTTATGACAGCACTCGTTAGCACCTTTGTTTTCATAGGTACCAATATTGTACTAACACACTTTCGCTCTCTCCAAAGGGTAGTAGTTTGCCCAGCACTGCTAATTTCGCATATCCTCACATAAGTAAACTTATATATGCCATGCGACGGTAACATTTATACATTCCTCCATGTTGCGTATTCGATTGAGTTAGGCAACCAAAAGTACAACATCGTGCATACACGCACAAATGCGGAGGAGCCCGCGATGGTGGTAGTGAAGCATCGAAATAGATAGATAAAATATTAGTTTACAACTAGAATTTTCCTACTAAAATCTAGCTAGTCTAAAAAATAGTGGAAAAAAATCTTAGAGAAAATATTGAAGAGCAGATAGGCCTAGACAACCAGGGTGTCGCAAAGCGTGTCGAAGATTAATGTTTAGTGGAGGCTAGTACCGGGTTTGATGAATGGATATTAATCGGGAGCTATCGCAGTTTTTTCGGGCAAGAAAAAGGGATAATTGACTAATACTATAGGTGAAGTAGATGGTTGTTGTTGTTCTTGTAATGATTAAACTCTTCCCGTAGGTTGAGAGGAGTACTGCTGATGTATAGAGTCGGATACTTCTCGGATACATATAGATACGCTCCGGTTCCAGCTCCTTCCACTACCAGTTCGACTGCTATTGTTTGACGTCGTTGAGCCGACTGGTTACAGATTTTAGTCGCTTGTTTGCATATGTTCTATTGTAAGATCTAACAGAAACGCCGACAACATTCAATTTCAAGTATTTTGCAAGGTCTGAAACCGATTAAAATAACGTTCCGTTTTCGGTTTCGGTTTTGCACGTGTTTCGGTTTTGGTTCCGGTTCCGGTTTCGTTCTTCAAAATTTATTTCGGTTTCGGTTACGGTTTCGTTCCGGTTTCGGTTTCCAAATAAAAACACGAAAAAAATGTTACTACTAAAATACTCAAGTACCTCTGTAGCTTCGAAATAGGTCTGAATTTTCATAACTTTTTTCCTGCGGCCATGATGGGATTTCTCCAATATAATAATACATTTTATTAACGCTATGCATGGATGAAATTTCTACAAAACAAATTCCTAAAGTTACCTCTATTTTTTTATTAAAAAAATGAAATGTATAAATCGTTAAAAACATTAAAATGAGTGGCGCTTTCTGAGACAAGCCTGAACATTTCTTTTTCGGATCTCTTAAATTTTTCTTCATTTAACTATAGTCAAACTTCCTATTTCAGGGTACCTGTTTGTAAACGGAAGTACCTATGTGCCCACTCACAGAAGTAAGGTATTGAAAAAATTCAAAACCGGTTGGAGCCGGTTCCGGCTTTTGAAACGATTTCGGTTTCGGTCCTTTCCAGGGCAAAATAACGGTTACGGTTTCGGTTTCGGGCTTAGTTGTCTCCAGATTTTCTTTTCTTGCAACACACAAAATTTGTTTTCTTTTTTTTTTGTTTCCGCTTCAAAAGGAATATTGTATTTGCCGGCACTTGCTTGTCGTCGCATGTATGTAGGTAAGTGAGCTAGCTGAGCTCAACAGCAAATACTACATGGAAACGAAATATACTAACGAAAAAACTCGTGCAAAAAATACTTCCGACCACGCATAGCCCCCCTTGGGTTAATTTATGCACTTGTGTATGTGAGTGTTAGTGCATGAGAGTGTGCTTTATAAAGCGTGTATGTGACGGGGATCTCTATTTAAATTTGAAAGTGCTGGAAGAACGAGACAGATTGCCGTTCGGCTCATGCATTTGACATGTAATTTCTTTTTTCACTCATTCAATGACTTTTTCTAAAAATCTTTAATAAGCCGAAGACGGGGCTGAAATACATATCGTCGGTGATTATGCAAAACAAAGTAATGGACATCCAAGAGACAGCGTAAGCGCCATTTGTAACAAACACTCTTTTAGCCCCTGCCGTTAAGAGTCATTTAATTTTTTCTCAAGAAACCTATTTTGTGTTGGAAATTAATTAAAAGGATCGATCTTATTCGGAGTTGTGTAAAAGTTCAGTAATTTGTAGCTGTAAAACCTCCATTAGTATAGGAGCTGCCAACAATTGGGTCACTCGATGCAAGATCAATTTCCACATTTATGGGCTCGACTGTTACCACCAAGACGTCAAACCGGCCGCCAGAAGGCCTACTGGAAGACAAAGTATGGGGGTTCTTAGAGTTTCTCCCGTAGAATCTTTACCTACTCTTAGAATGTTTATATTAAACTTAGTTCTTCCACAATCCGCGCTTAAAACTCAAAAGTTGGAGTCAAGGTAGCAAGAGTGGGAGCCTGTTGTTATTGTTGTTGTTCTTAACAGCAAAAACACTCCCCGAAGGTTTTGGGGAGTGATGCCGAAATTGACAGTCCTTGGCCGGATATTAGCCCGGTACGCTGCGGTACTCCCTTGCGGTACTGCCCGACTGTCGTGGTAGCGATTTGGTATGACCTTCTAGGTCATGTCATCCCTCCATCCGTGAGAAAGGAGAAGATGGGTAATGAGAGTTGAGAGGCATCATATCCGTAGATCAACCATCGAGTTAGCACGTCATTCCCTATGTGCATATTAGTCGCTTCTTACGACCGGTATGCCTACCTCGGGCATATTCTAAACCCCTAACCCGCAGGGGTTAGGAGTGAGAGCCTCGGTGTGGCTACTCCGCCAATAAGCTAACTGAGGTTCATCAGTCCTTCAGAAAACGCGTCGCTATATAAATCTGGAAATATGCCTCAAATCTGTAGTGGTTTTGTTTTTAGCGAGGTTTTCACCATTTATCTGCGCCTACTTCCTGACATAGCAAATGAACGACTCGGATAAGAACCCATTCTATGGTAATTTTATTTTTTTTTTTAGTTTTATTTAATTTTATATATTTATTTTACTTTTTTCTTTTATTTTGGTTTTTTTTTTTATTTTTTTGAATTATATTTTATTGTCACTTTATGTTATTTAGTTTTATTTTATTTTATTTTTTTATACTGCATTTTATTTTAATTTTATTTAATTCTCTTTTACTTTGTTTTGTTTTATTTCATTTTATTTTATTTTTGGTTTTATTTTTTATTTTATTTTTTTTAATCTTTTTTCTTTGTTTTATTAAATTTTATTTCGTTTTTGTTTTTGTTTAACTGAATTCATTTTTTTATTTCATTTCAAGTAAATTGTAGCACTTAAGTACGCTAAATGCCAATCAAGCTTGCTACAAAAACATAATCGAATGTTAAAAATGTTAAAATCAATTGCAGTATTAATGTGTTTCCTCGGAATATCATCGAGCAGCAAATATCTTTTTATCAGGGACGCATTAAGAATGTGGGGCCCTTGGGAACGCATATGTCTGGGGGCCCTTTTTCTAGGTCATAATTATATACAATTTCATCTTGTGAAAGATCTTTCACTTGTGCAATTCGTTACCATCATAGACAGGTATAGTAGTAGAATTATTTCTGAATTGGGAAACGTGGACTGTAAATTATTTTCCTTTATTATGCGATACAAAAACATCTCAGATTTGCAAAATTTTTTAGTTGGATGAGCTCATTCCCTAAGAAAGCTTCTAAGTCTCTTGGGTATGTTTGCTCAAAATTTTGTTCAAATCTATATCATCAGATTTCATGTGAATTACCAATAAATTAAATCACTCGTAAACCAACTCGTAGGCGGAAATTTTGTCTTCAAGAGCATTAATCAATTCTTGAGAAAAGCCCGAAAGTTATACTTCCGATGCCTGAGAACCAAGAGGTGGAAAGCGAACCTTTTCTGGCAGTTTGTTCGTACGTCTCGAACTCATCTCTCTTGGATTTCACAAATGAATTCAAAGATAACAGACAGTTTTCGTTTTTTTTTTTAATACAAATTTCTTTATTAAATAACTTTTGAACCTAGGGTGGACAAACGGGAATTGGACAACGAACGATGGGCAAACGAGTGCCGAATCGTTTTTTATTTATTCCTTTATGGAGGGCCAACTTCATAGATCTCTGATAATATAATAAAATTCTATTTAATTCAATTGAGTAATAAAAATAAAATATAATATTAAAGCCAGAAGAATCGAAAATTAATATTTTCTTTCATTTTGGGGATGCCCGGGCCGCGGCCTGTCGGCGCTTCTCTTAATACGGCCCTGCTTTTTATTTATCCATTCAACACCAGTTGCATGTTATCACACAATTTTATGAAATATTTGCCATTTGCATACAAATTCAATAAAACCGCTCAACATGTTGGAGATAAGCGTTTGAGAATACAGTTTATTCCAAGAATAAACACAGAAAAAACGCTGGCATGCGTAGAATAAATCTATGTTACGCTATGTGGTCGCAAGTATTAAAAACCATTCAAATAAATATTCAGATTAAAAAAGAAAATATTTTAAGCAAACATATAAGGAAAAGCTGGAATTTTAAGAGAAAATCTCCACAACAAGTGGAAGATAAGGAATTGCTATGAGTGGAAAATTTGTAAGAAATTGTTATGTGTGGTTACATATATGCAGACCTGTTAAATAATGATTAAAAAAATTAATCATTATTAATTACATGGTAAGGTAATTAAGTAGAAATGTTTTTAATCATTAATTGCCAGTAGCTACACAATATTAATGATTAATTATAATTAATTAAAAAAAGGTATTAATTAATGATTAAAAAAACTTTAATTTCATGATTAATATACAAATTTCTAATTATTTTTAATGCATTTTAATTACATCTTTAAATTGATTAACGTAATTAAATGATTATTTTTGATTAATTTTAATTATATGATTAATATGATTAATGTAATTAACTGATTATTTTTGATTAAATTTATATATGAATTTCCTGTTTGTTTTTATATTAAATAAAACATTAACAAAGGAAATTTGAATTTGGTAGCCTATTCAATAAAGGAATGATACATCTCGTATTGTTTCCTAATTTAGCTAGTACTTGGTAGGTAGGTAGGCGGCGGTGGCTGCTAGTAGACAGACTAGCATACCTAGGTCCCGTTGTGATACCACGCGGATCTGAATGAATGTCTTAATTCTAGATAATTCGCCGAGATTGTAGAAAATACACTGTTTCAGGTTCCTCCTCGTCTCTGTAGCTTTTGCAGAAGTCATTAAAGGGAATACCCAACCTTTTTGCATGTCTACCTAAGCCTATATGCCCTGTGAGAAGTCCCATAAGTAAAAGAGCTCCTCCCTTTCGACTTTGAGTAATTCCTAGTGAACAGGGCCAACTCTGTTTTCGCCGGTTAACACCTAGACCTTTTCCCAGTCCACTTTTCGACTAACCTAAGGTTTCTTTGCATAATGTTACAGCGCGTTTGTAGATATTTTCCCCAAGGAGGTCCGCGTACGCTATTACTTTAGATCCCGCTACACCCTCAGGTTGCGGCGTTCTTCTATTGAAAACCTCGTTCACCGAGGCCCGGCTAAATCGAGTGCACAATGCCGTCAGGGCTGTCGTAATCGCTTCCGGCTTAACGTTATTGAAACCCCTTCAATGTTCATAAAGGCTATTGGTAATTCCATGGTAGATAAGGATTTTTCGATGTGCTTAACCATATCATGTAGATCCACCTTTCATATATACATGCTGCGATGGTGCGATTTTGCCCTCTACCTTATACCTAACGTAGGTCTTAGTTAGGCTCTCCAGTCTTAGGTCTAAAAATTCCCCTGGTATTTCTCCAAGGGGTTGGAATGTAATTAAGAGTAAGGACATACAAAGCTCAAATTTGTTTTTTAAAGTATTCACAAAGCAGAATTCTATTCTGCCTTGAATAAAAAATATGTAAGTAATGCATTATTTTCATTTATTAAATATTTACATTCAAAGTTTATACTCTTACTGCTTTAGTTTAAAATAATCAAATAATTGGAATAATTAAATAATTGAAAATAATCATATAATCAAATTTAATTATTTAATTGTTTAATTAATATTATTATTATTATTAAATAAAAGACACGCCTCTGGATTAGTGATACCGAGGCCAAAATACATATTTTGATACCCCTCGCAACATTTTTGGTCGTGTTTTAGCTGTTATTTCCTAAGGGAAACAAATACAAATACAAAATTGAACTAAATGAACTAAAAACGAACTGCCTAAACTAGTTCATTTTGGTGAGCTAGTCCGAAATCTCTGATCACTTTAATGAACTAAAATTCCCAACTCTAATATTTGTTACTCATACGCCATGGCAAACCGACAAGCATAATTAGCTAACAAATGTTCTTCGCAATAACTATACCAGCTGAAACAAGGACAGTTTTGTGCTAGAACTCCAGCGCCACCCACCGAGTTTCTTTTCTGTAACGGTTATTTTACACATGAACCATAAGTAGCAAGAAACGAATCGAGTAATAAATACGGAATTTTAACACATATCACGCCAGCGCCATCTAGCGAGTATATAGTCTATGTCGCGATAACTTATCCAAACAGTTAACTATGAAAATTTAGAAGGGAAATTCACTGTGAGTAACCTTGATTGGTAATAATGTTAGTAACTTGAAGCGATATACCTACGCGAAGATTAAAACCGAGGTTTTCTAGTAAAGGGTTTACAGAACTCAAATTTAACTTTATCCTCACACTATCTGTCTGAATTTCTTTAAACAAAATATATTCACGCAAAAATCTCTGCTGTGGCATTTAAAGCTTCACGCGCCAAGCACTTAATGCTGCTAATAAATTTATTTCCACTCATTCACACTGCGGTTGCCACAAATTGCAACAAACTGCTACTACTGCAATAGCCATGAACTATTTTGCAATGTGGAGTAAGGACAAGTACGGCTCTCTACAATTTTTTGCTTTAGTGATAATGAAAAATTCAAAATCAATTTTCAATTGAATTGCATTTTCAATCATTGGCGCATTTGCCAAGTTTCCATTTTTCTTTTGGCATTTCAATAAAACATATCGAGCCACAGTCAAATGTTCATACAAATTTACAAATGCACAGATATAGAGAGTGTTGGTGTTAGTGCCAATACTGCGGGTCAGTTGCGGGCGAGTGTTTGGCCACTAACTGTGAATTGGCAATTGTGTTTGCATTAGCGATGCAGTGGCTTACTCCTCTCATTCAGCGTTTTGGAATTGTGTAAGGTTAGGTGTGTGTGTGTGTGAATGGGCGATTTGTCACGGCGTTTGGACTTCTTTAGTGAAGTGTCGCAGCTCTACGTCGGATGCTATGCAAATGCTTTCGTTGTGCGCAGTTACAGCGACGGATATTGACCAAAGTTCATTTGAATATTTTCTGTTTGATTTTTCAATATCAACAACAACTAACTGAGTGAGTTACAATGCCAGACAATCGCGTGCCATTTTAGGTACAGTGCGATGGTTGGGCACGAGCGTGAGGCGATTGAAAGGAAAAGCGTTTAAATCAAAAAGAACTTTGCGACGTGGCCAAATTTTTTTGCGGTTTTGCCGGAAATTCGTTAGAAGGGTCATATTTAGCACTGCATTGATTGAGAATAAACAGCAACAGCTTAGGTATCGGAATAGAGAGAAGACTGTAATTGAAGTTCGGAGCATGAATTGTGTGCGTGTTTGCCCACCCTGCCGAAATACCTCGATTCAAGTCCAAGTGTAGGTAATTTTAATAATGTTTTCAAGTCTCTCCGATTATTTAAGAGAGTATTACCGAAGTGGAGAGTCCTTTCGCGGACATGGATTCGAATCTTGGACTTATGGTTACGTCTTTAATTATCCTAAGAACTTTGCGTTGGAAATTAATTCCTCTTACGACTGACACCGAGTTCAGATCAGTAGTCGGCACGGCGAGAGCGCTTGCTATGTTAAAGCATTGGAGTTTTCCTCCCAGGAAAGGAATTGCCGGCCTATGTACTCCGATTAGGCAATAGCCCTCCAACACGCCGATCCCAGCAGACTACACGTGGTAAGCGGAACACCGAATACTCATAAAGTCAACCAAACAAATAATAGTTTTATATTATGATAACAGTTTTCGCGATTGCCTAGCATGCGTGTAATGTATGTATTTGAGACTTGGGGTATACTTCTTTAATAAATATTGAACTTTACTTGATTTATTCAATCTGCAGCGCTATACTGCCCTCGGCGTGTCTCACAAACTATGCGGAAATAAGTCTACATCAGCTGAGCCAAAAAAAAACAAAAAACAAGTAAGGAAAACTGTCTTCGGCTTTCATGAAAAAGCGTCACGATTTTCACTGTTCGATCCACAGTACAGCCTGTGTCAATTTAACTTTAGCTCATACCGAAATTATCGGAACTATAGATTATATGGGGGCAATCTGTTATATTGCTCCAATGTCATTGATTTTTGAAATCGACATTCCACATTCTAAAAGAGCAACGAAATTTCACATACCTACCTATCTTATTACAGGAGTTATAGCCCAAAATCCGTTTATCGGAATAATCGATTGTATGGGAGCTATTTGTAATATCGGTCCGATCTTGCTGGTTCCGACAAATGATTTCTATTTTAGAAAATGGTGCCCGCATACCAAATTTCAGCCAAATATCTCAAAAACTGAGGGACTAGTTTGCGTTCAAACAGACAGACAGACAGACGGGCATGGCTAAATCAACTCACCCCGCCATCCTGATCATTTCGGCATGCTTATTGATGGCTCCATCTCTTCTTCTTCTCATACTTACAAACATCAGATCAAAGTTATAATACCATTTCATCTTCATGAAAGGTAAACAAAAACGCCATGATACAAGGCATCTAACTCAGGGTTCTCCCCACGAGCACAGAAAACAAAAACTCAGAAACACTTTTTTTCGGAAAACTTTAGCCAGAAACCATTTTTTCAGAATCCAAAATTCAGAAAATGGAGAAAGTAATTAGAGAACAGAAAAAAAATTAAATTTACTTTCTACATTTGGCTTTCTGAATTGTTTACCCGAGTTTTGTGTCCTGCGCATAAAATTCGACGTTTTTCTCCAAAACGGTTTGGAGGCACACGATTAAAAATTTTAACCTAAATTTTAAACCTTTTTGGACTACATATATGACCAAGCCAAATATGGCTTTAAATTCAAACTAGAGCAGTTTTCGGAAAAATTGGTTAAATGAAACGGGTTTCAATTTCAAACCACAAATGTTTTAACAGTTTTCTAAAGAAAAAATAATATTTTGTCCGTTGGCTGGGACTCGAACCAAGACTTCCCGCATCATGCCCGTCTGCTCTACCACTGAGCTACATCGCACTCATAAATGTTGTTGGCAAAATACAAACTTGAATAAGCTTTCAAAAATAAATGAAAACAAAAAAATGTAGACCGAAATGGTTTTAATTTTACACCGAAAAGTTTTAATTTTCAAACCAAAAAATTTCAATTTTAAATCGGAAAGTTTTAATTTTAAACCGAAAAGTTTCAAAAATAAAGTAAAATTAAAAAAATGTGGCACTTGGCATGATTCCACCGGAGCGCTCAGGAGTCACAGCCGACTGCTCTACCGCTGAGCTATGCCGCACATAAAGTTTTTGTGTGCAAAATTCAATTACATTCAAATAAACCATAAAAACCATATAGATATTAAATCAAAGCCAAAAAATTTCAATTCTTTTTAAAATTTTGGAAGGTGTAAAATATTTCAAAAAAAAGTTTAAACAACCGCGTAAACCTTAGACGGGTTTAAAATTTAGGCTCAGTTTTTTTTATGTCTGCAACCTCGATATAGAAAATGAATTTTTCTTAGATAGTGCTCTAGTCTGAGATAAATTATTTGTGTTTTAATCTAATACCTAAAATCGGTAATACTAAAGTCGAAGGTATCACATATAAAATTTGGTTCGCAGACCGCGTGATATCTATGATAGTATTCTCGATTTGGGTATAAAAAAAGAACACATTTTTTTATTTTTTTAATCTTTGTGCGACATGCCTTAACCGCTTTTAATCGGAACAAAAAGTTCTGAATAATATAACCAGCTGTTAGACGCATCCTCGGGACAGCATAAATGCTGTGTGTAAAATGAGTTTTTATAAATGTATTAGTATTTTGCAATGAAACCCCTTTTTTTATTGGTGGATTTTATTTATTTTTGCTGATTTGGTTTTAACACAAACTTATCGCGTTGACTGTCACAGGAAGAAGAAGGAAAAAGGAGCCAACGCGAAGTTGGCTGCATTTCCTATCACAAGTGACATTTACTAGCTGTCAAAAATGCATGGGATAATACAGAGGGTGAAATACATGGTATAATGAAAAGCAGGGTGACATTACAATAAGAACATTACATTGACCTCAATCAATTTACAATTTATATCGGTAGTGTGGTCTTAAGTTGTTGATGACTGTGGAGATTCGGTTGCAATATTTGTTGGCAAACACCACTTTCGAATTTTAATTGCTTCAACAATGCCGTCGTATGGTAAATGTGTCAGTTGGCAATTTTCTATATCTCTTATAACATAGCGGTCGTTGGGCAACACTTTATGTATGACATATGGACCCCTATATCTCTGAATAAGATTCTTGTTAGTGCCGACCGTTGTGCCTACATGTTTAATTACAACGAAATCCCCTATAGAATAAGATTTTGCGGGTACACTGTGTCTTAAAAAGTATTGATGATTGTACTCTTGCGATCGTTCTATATTACCTACTGCGCTTTGTCTAATTCTATCAAGGTCCCTAGGAGTTTTAGTGGACAGCTTGTCTTCTAAAAGTTCCGTAAGTTCATCGACAATACATCCCCGTTGAGTTACCCCAAATAGCAGTTCACTTGGAGCATATTTCGTTGTGGAGTGGACACTGTTGTTCATGGCGTATTCTATCTGAGACAAATGTGAAGTCCAGTCAGCATGTTCGGTGGATTCAGTAAGTTTACTCAACATGGCCTTTAGGACACGATTCACCCTCTCGACCTAGCCATTGGCCTGTGGCGATGCTACATCTACCTTAACATGGCCTATGCTCCTCTTTGACAGATAGTCACTAAATTCTACAGAGGTGAAACAAGTACCTCGGTTGGTTATGAGGCGTCTGGGGCGGCTGTAATAACTGAAGTATTTATCTAGAGAACAACACACCTCTTTAGTGCTTGTAGAATTTACGGGGTACAACCTGAAAAACTTCGTGAAAGCATCGATAACAACAAGTATGTGCTTGCGTTTCGATTTAATTGCCGGTAAAGGGCCAAAGTGATCCTAATTCAGGGTGTCAAATGGTATGGGCTTTTTGGGTATATTAAACATATTATGTTCGTTGGAACGAGCTGGTGCAGAGTAGACAATGCATTTTATACAATTTTGAATAAAGTTGTTTATCTTATCTTTCATATTTTCGAACCAATAAGTTTTACGTATCTGATTATAGCACTTCTCTGTACCTAAGTGACCGATTTTCTCATGTATTGTTCGAATTACGTTTATCTGCATCTCTCTATTTTGCGACATACCAATCCGTCTACAAGTTCATATCCCGCGACCATACCCTTCTCTAACTTATTCATAAGTGCCTTGAGCTTCTCATCCCTGTTCTGTGCAATCTGGATCTGAATGTCTATATCGTCCAAATTTACGACAGCAATTTTCTCATATTCGCTTTTATATTCACTATTATCTATATGGTTCGACAAATACTGAGATTTTATAGTGTGGGATTTCGGGGGACTCGTAATGCCAACTGCTTTATAGTTTAGTAGGTATAGAATTGATACCCTCGTATTCTTTTCCTGACACTGGGATTCTGCTGAGGGCATCTACGTGGCCAAGGCTAGTTCCGCTCCTATGCTATACAGAATAGTCAAAATTTTCCAACTCTAGCGCCCATCTGGCAATTCGGTTAGCGAATTACAGTCCGTGATAATTTTGAATGGAACACCCTCTAAGTATATTATGAATCTGCGAAGGGCGTAAATGATTGACAAGGTCTCCAGCTCGAAGCTGTGATACCT
The DNA here is from genome assembly GCA_964058755.1 of Campiglossa producta. Lineage (NCBI taxonomy): Eukaryota > Metazoa > Arthropoda > Insecta > Diptera > Tephritidae > Campiglossa > Campiglossa producta. The sequence goes on from CAXKVI010000004.1 coordinate 25,064,831, forward strand.
TGATTCGGCCGGTGTAGTTGTCTCCGAAAAATATGCAATCGGATGGAATTTTCCATCATCCTGCTTTTGTAAAAGAACTGACCCAAACCCTAGGTTGCTTGCATCACAATGAAGTTGGGTTTCACGATTGCGGCCATAAATGGCTAACAACGGTGCGCTAACTAGAATTTCCTTTAAATCCCTAAAGGCTTTCAGGCAGTATTCCGATAAACTGAATTCGGTATCTTTGCGTAATAAATCCAAAAATGGCTTTGCAATCTTTGAAAAGGATGGCACAAATATTCGGAAGTAGAAAACAGACCAATGCAGGAACGAAGCTCTTTTTGATTCCTTGGGATTGGGTAATTCGCAATTGCTTTAATGTGAGACTCTGAAGGTTGTATTCCTGACGAGGTAACCCTATAGCCTAAGTACTCAACTACATTGTAACAAAACTTGCACTTCCTAAGGCTTAGTTCCAGATTTTTCTCATAAATTCTCCTCAGTACTTTCCTCAGGGTTTTGATATGGTCTTCCAGGTCACGGGAAGCGGTTAATATATCATCAATATACACGCATACCTCCTTTGTATCGATTAGATCCCGAAAGATATTATAAACAAATCTCTGAAAAGCCCGAATGGCATCCTAAGATACTCGAATATGCCACACGGGCAGTCACGAAAGAAGTCAGCGGGATAGAGCTCTCCTCCATCGCTAGTTGATTAAAGAAGTGTAAACCACTTCTTCCCTGACATATAGTCAATGCAGTCTTCTATTAGAGGTAGTGGGAAATTATCCCGAATTGTTTTCTTATTGAGAGCCCTATAATCTATACACATACGAATTTCGCCACTCTTTTTCTTCACCAACACAATGGCCGAAGCATAGGGAGAGCTACTCGGGCGTATTACCTGACGTTCAAGGAGATCATCGGTGATCCTTTGCACCTCTTTTTTATCTTTGAAAGGCAATCGCCTCGGCAGGCAATAAAACGGGGTATTATCAGTCGTACGGATGGTCATTTTATAGTCATAGGGTTTCTTATCAACCGAAATGGGAGACAAATAATTGCTAATCAGGATCTGCTTTACAGTATCGCGTTCACATTTATTTAAACCTGGTCCTATATCAAAGTCTGACTGGGCTACACTTTCACCGATAGCACCTATATCCTTCACAGCTAAATCAAACAAACCATTTTCGTTATCTAAACAATCTTTCAATTTTCCTCACTTTTCATAAAGCGCTTCTGATCACATTCCCCGTACACGGCATTCTTCTCATTATCCCGATAATCGCACACTTTTCCTAGTCTCTTTACATTTCTCTTTATTGAATTCATTTATTTTCAATACATTACTTTTGCTTTTATTAAATTCAGAATTTGGGTGATTTATTTTTATTAAGTGAATATTAAATGTTGTCAAAAAGTTTTGACCAAGAATTAGTGGTATGGTTAATGTTTCATCTGGAACCGCAATTATGTTTATGTTTTTAGTAGTTTCACGAAATTTTACTGCACAAAGTATAGTGCCATATGAATGGATTATGCTTTTACCGACTCCAACGAACTTAGTAGGCTTTGATATATTTGGAAGCTTCACGAATCGTTCAGCAATCGATTTTCGTATGATACTAATTGAACTGCCAGAATCGAAAAGAGAAGTAAGATTTGTAAACCCTGACCATCTATTTCGATTTTTTTCGTAAAAGGCCACACTTACCTCTGTTCTAAATAATCATAATCTTCGATAGAAATAGCTGCAACACTGGCCGTCTGGCTCTTCTTCTTTGGGCAATCGCGGTGCATGTGTCCAAGCTGGTGACATGTGAAGCACGAACCTGGTGGCCGTTGTGGTTTTAGGCAATTGCTTTGGTAGTGCCCGTAGCGTGAGCAGTTAAAACATCGCACAGCCAAGAGATCTTCCGATGTAGTCGCTTTTGCTTCAGTACGTGCCGCAGTACTATTTGATAGTTTACGCATCATAACATTTTGCCGCCGCTGTTCTTAGGCCAGTCAAGTTGGCCCATTGTGATACCCTATGCGGTCTTAAGACCCACCCCATATCCGAGAGACAAACATCAACACTCTCACAATCTCACACTTGGATTAGAGGATCAAACCAGCTCGTGGAATCAATGAATTTCGATAGAGCCCTAATATCCATTTTTGAAACCTCCGTGAGGTCATCGATGAACGGTTGGCCGAGAATAGCCAATCGTCTTCTGCTGAGTGCAGGACAATGACACAGCAGATGTTGAACACTCTCCTCCTCTTCAATACATCTGCAACTGCGACAGTAATCGTGAGTTATTACGCCCATCCTAGCACCATGTGTGCCTATTAAGCAGTGCCCTGTTAGCACCCTTATCAGTGATGAGACACCGGATTTATTAAGTGACAGCAGACAGTTAGTGCGTCCTTTGTTGTACGAAGGCCAAGTTAGCCTTGATATCTCGCACGTCGAGAGACCTGACCAGAGCTCATTTGCCCTTTGTAAGGTATTTGTGCTAGCTCGGAGTTTGAAAGATGCCATGGGAATGCCTACCAGATCATTTCCTGGAAGGAGATGAGTGGTGGTACCTCTTCTGGCCAGCTCATCCGCTATACAGTTGCCTTCAATATCCCTGTGACCAGGTACCCAAATAAGGCTGATACTGAAGTGCTGAGCCATCTCGTTAAGAGATCTGCGGCATTCAGTTAGCGACTTTGTGTTGTCGACATATGAGTTCAGTGCCTTTAGCGCGGCCTGACTATCTGAGAAGATAAATATCCGTTTGCCGTTTTGGGGCGTAGACGCTAGGCTTTTCACTGCACCGTGTATTGCCAGCATTTCTGCTTGGTACACGCTGCAGTGGTCGGGAAGACGAAAGGAGATCTCTAGTCCCAGGTCCGGTGAAAAGATACCTCCACCCACCTTCCCTTCAAGCTTAGAGCCATCGGTGAATATGTTCATGGCATTCCGCACAGTATGCGGTCGGTAATCCCATTCTTGTCTTGTGGGTATTTTCACCTCGTAGTTCCTAGCGAACACGTTGCTTGGCGTGCAATAGTCAGTATGTAATGGTATGCTCACAGGTGCATGGGAGCCTAAAATTGTAGCGTGACCACATGTACCGCCCTTCCATACGTCGGTCTCCCTTAGTCGCAGAGCTGTAATCACAGCCATTTCTTTAGCCACCAGATCGAGTGGTGGAAGATTCAGCATCGTGTTGAGTGCTTCTGTCGGAGTGGAGCCGAGGGCCCCGGTTATGCAGAGTTCTGAACTCCTTTGGACTTTTTGTATCTGCTTGAGGTACGTGTTCTTGGTTAGTGCCGGCCACCAGACCAGCACACCGTACAGTAAAATTGGACGAACAATAGCTGTGTATATCCAGTGCACCACTTTGGGAGAGAACCCCCACGATATACCAATTGCTCTCTTGCAAGTAAACAACGCGCATGATGCCTTTTTAACTCGTTCCGCTATATTGTCGCTCCAGAGTAGTTTCCTGTCTAGAATAACTCCTAGATATTTGACCCATTTATGATCATGTCGACTAATTCCTGCTCTGCTATATCCGATTGTGCGGCGATTAACTGCATCGCAACAACGTAAGTCACACAAGATTCCGATGGTTTCAATTTTCGTGATCGTAGCTGGCGATAAACTTCTTGTCTGGAGCAGTTGCGTTTGAACATGACGCATAGCTGCGTTTTCAATGTTGAATAATCAGCGAGGCCTTGATTTAGCACGAACTCTTTTGCTGTGCCAGACATACACCGCCTCAGAGCTAAACACTTGTGCCTATCGTGGAAATTGTTAGCGTCAGCGTAGTCTTCAAAAAGTAAAAACCACTTGTAAACATCGTAGTGGTTGTCACCGCTGAATTTCGGGACTGCTGCATCAAGTTCATCAAAATGTATGAATTTACGAAGGCGCACATCGGAATATATGTCTGGTTGTGGCACTTGAGCTTGCAGCTCTGCAAATTCCCGCTTAAGTTTTAAAATTTTCAGCTGTTCCTGAAGGTGAATTACTTCCTCTGAAGGCAACATATGTGTATCGTAGCAAACAGCGGCATTGACGGCGGATACTGAAACGCCTGGGTTGGCACGATCGACGTTGAGCATAGGTGTACCATCACCATCGTCAATTTCAGAGCTGGCGGCTATAGTAGTCATATTAGTCGCATCGACAACGGTAGCATTAGTGGCGAGGGCTTTGGAATTAGTATTGGTAGCGACAGCGGTAGTTGTGGCGGCAGTGGCAACGGCGAAGTTGGAATTGGTAGTGGCAGCGGTGGTGGTTGTGGCAGCAGCGGCGGTGGTTGTAGCGACAGCAGTGGTTGTTATGGCAGCAGCGGCGGAATTGGAATTGGTGGTGGCAGCGGTGGTCGTTGTTGCGACACCGGTGGAACTCGTAGTGGCAGCGGTTGGAAGGGAAGTGGCTGCGGTGGTGGCAGAAGCATTAGGTGCACAAGGAGCACTGTATATGAGTGCAGCAGTTGAATTTAGCACGTCTGCAACTTTATGCCCACCTTTATTAGTTGTAGTGGTGTTCCCATTCTCATCAGAGCGACCGCTGACTGTTGCTTTCATTGTGGCCCGTGTGTTATGCATGACTTTTTAGGTTAAAGTTTCTTCTTCCAGGACGTAATTAAAATTTTTGTTGAAAATGTCGAAATATTATTGTGGGAGCAAGATAGGATCAACCCACACCTGAAGATGCAATCAAACCCCTTTTTTATTGGTGGATTTTATTTATTTTTGCTGATTTGGTTTTTAACACAAACTTATCGCGTTGACTGTCACAGGAAGAAGAAGGAAAAAGGAGCCAACGCGAAGTTGGCTGCATTTCCGATCACAAGTGACATTTACTAGCTGTCAGAAATGCATGGGATAATACAGAGGGTGAAATACATGGTATAATGAAAAGCAGGGTGACATTACAATAAGAACATTACAATTTAGTGCTCCATTTTTTAATTTTTTACTTGTCTCTCAATTGATTCAACAATTTTTCTCACATACCACCACTTTCATTTTCAACGGTTGCCAATATTTACGTTAACCCATTGTAAGGGCCACTTGCATAAAAGCCGATAACGCCTAATCGGTGATTAACTTGACAGCTAACCATACAAAATACGTCAATTAAACTCCGGTTAGTCGTTATCAGCTTTTATGCAAGCGGCCCTAAATTGGTGTCAAAAAAACATTTTCACTAACCAGCAATGTTGCCGGTTGATTTCCTGACAGCATTTAATATAAATACATATTTCTATCGCAGAGATTAAAAAAGGAATAAAGCATTCAAAAATTTTATTTTTTCAAATGGAAAGTTTCTTTTTTTATTCAAATAATTCACGCTTTCGCGCTTCAATATTTGTGTTTACGTTACCAATTCAGCTTAAACAAAGTTGGCGCTCGCTTTAATTTAAAAAGATATTTGAAAAATTCCCACAAGTAAATAAGTTTATATAACTATTCGCTAACAACTTTATCCTGGTTGTTAGTATTTGTGTGGCATTTCGCTGCATCTTTACTTTTCTATTAGTGCTTGTTTTCGTCTTCACCCAACGTATTTGCTCCTCCTCCTCACCCCGCCATATCACCAAATAAAAACTGTCATGAGCGCCCGCAACCCTTTTCGTTGTTTGCTAAATTGAAAAATCAAATCAATTCTTCCGCCCTCGCCTTTTTTTGTATCATTTTCGCTTTGCTGTAAAGTTCTTTTGTTTGCTCCCTGCCAGCAGCTATTTGGTTTATTCCCCTTTTGACACACTGACACTATTGCCACTCTCAGTCCCCAACGCGTCCGCTCATCTCATGGCATTTCTTTGACACGCCTCTGCATAACTTTTGTCGTACGGTTAGAAGATTCTTGTTTTTTTTTGTTTTTGTGTCTTGCTTTATTGAGTAGTTATTTGGAAAGCATCTTTTTCTCATTGTTTGTTATCGTTACCCACATTTTGCTTTTACATATTTACTTTTCATTGTTTTTCTTGCTGTTGGTGCTGTCACATGTTGCAGTTATCGTTTTATCAGAAATGAAGCCTTCAAGGAGGATCACTTAATTTTTTGCTGGTATCTGGGCAGCATATCACTCATTGGTTTCTGTTTGTTTATGGCTCTGCACATTCTATGTGTCCTACATGGGAAATCAATCAAGTCAAATATGACAATCAATTGTTATCCCCAACTATGTCTTCTTATCTAAAAATTTGTCAGTGAATTAGGCAAGAAATGCACGTTTTAACTGAATTAAGTGGAAAATATTAAAATATTGTTTACTTTTTCTGGAAATGTCACGCATACGCCATGGCAGATATGTTTATATTCAATATTCATATATTGAATTCAAATCTGAAGTCCGTTTCGCGCCATCAGGTCGAATTTTTAAAATCTCGTATGCTGGTTTTCGGTTTTACATCTAGGTATATGGAACATTCTATGCTATGGAGAGTAGCGCTATTGGGATCATTATCGTAAAAAAGTTTAGCCCCATCGTCTTGAATATGACCCGGGGCAACGACTACTATTTTTCTATATTTTTAATTCTCACAGAAGTGCCAGCATCGGTCGTCGTTCAAAAAAGGCATCAGTAACTTCCTTGATAATAAGAAAAGTGACGACTGTGAACAAATTATAGTGGATCTCTTTCAGATTTACTGTAGAATGGCTCTGTAATGTCGTTGATAACCCATTTCCATCACCCACCTCTAAATTTCTTCCCCGAGTTGGTACCAGCGACAAACAAGGAGAATGTCTTCATCAGGGGTGTAAAAGTAGGTCGCCTCCCAGTTGGTGCACCCTGGGTAACGCTAAATGACCTACATAGCCTACACGGCCAGTTTCTTGTATTGCCGGTTCTACGAGAACGGTACCAGTACTTGTGCTGTACCCATCGTGCCGAAACGACCCGGGCCGTTTTATTATATCGACCCGGCCAAGAGCAATACACTCGGGGTGACCCTGTCTGACATTTAGGCAGGGCTACACCTCGCTACAACAACAACAACAACGTCTTCATCAAGACGTTGGTTCTCATTCTTACCTGTCATTCTTCATTCTCACATTCTGACGTCATTTCAATCTAGGTTTTTGTCCCCCACAGCTTGGCAGCGATGAACAAGGAAAACCATTTCACCTAGGCTTACAAAAAATCTAACGAAACAAAAAAGGTTTTCGGGACGAGCGCATGTACAACGACTATGGAAGGTCTCCGGAACGTGAAACGAACCCTGACAATTTCAAATGAGTTTGTTCGACTGCGCTTCACTTCTAGTTGCAGATAGTTTGTAACTTTTTTATAAGTTATCTATGAAACTCGACCTGATAGCTAAAAAAGGATAATGGATTCGAAATCAGCGCTGAAAATTACTCTAGAAACACCTTTTCCTTGTAGACCTGTGTCCTTAAATTTCCTTCGATACACACTCCGAAGAACCATATATCGAATAACTATCTCGCTTGCACCCATCCTCCGTAAATTTCCTAAGCATTGTAGCCAGTTTTTAAAAACGGTTGATTTGGATTCTACTGGCTTAATAATGATTAGCCCTATCCATGATCCCATCTTGGCCAGGTTTGTTTGGATGTCCGGTACCCTGGGGATTGTTGCCACCTTTCGTTGGCTTGACGGAGTGTGTACTCCTTCAGCATTAGCTTGCATATGGCAAACGGCATACCTAAGCGCTCTTTATCCCGAAGAACCTGCTTGGTCGTACCCTGCCTGGCAAGTTCGTCTGCCTTACAGTTTCCCTCAATGACCCTGTGTCCCGGGACCCATGTGAGGTTCACGCGGTTCTGTTGGGCCATCTCTTGAAGAGATCGACGACAGCTGAGCGTCAGTTCAGAGTTGAACGAATAAGAGCCAAGAGCTTTGATGGCCGCCTGGCTGTCGCTGAAAACAACGATGTCCTCGCCGATAGCGCGTTTACTTATCCAAATCGCGGCATCGAACATTGCTGAGACTTCTGCCTGGAAGACGCTGCAGTGATCAGGTAGTCTGAAGGAGAGCTCAAGTTCAATATCCCTTGAATAAACGCCTCCTCCAACTCTGCCGTCTAGCTTCGAGCCGTCAGTGTAAACAAACAACAAATCACGATCTCAAGTCTCTCAGCATACCAGTTCTAATGTACGGCTCGGAATCATGGACAGTGTCAGGAGAAGATGAGATGACCTTTGGAGTATTTGAGAGAAAAGTTTTCCGGAATATTTATGGCTCTTCCCGTGATGCCAACGGCGAGTATCGAGGGAAATATAACGATGAGCTGTACGAGCTATACGCAGACCTGTCCACAGTTCAGCGAATTAAAGCCCAGAGGCTCCGCTGGCTGGGTCATGTTATGTGAATGGGCAAAGAAGCTTCAGCACAGAAGGTTTTCCTATCGACACCCGAATTCGGCAGCAGAGGAAGGGGAGGCCTCGACTGAGACGGAAAAAACAAGTGGAGGATGACTTGAACTCCCTTGGGGTTTCCATTTGGCGTCAGTTATGACGCAAGCCAAGATTATATTAGAGATTACTGCGTAGTGAGCCTAGATGTAAAAAAAGTCGCATTTTTCCACGTGGTATCCCAACGGCCCCTTATATCGTTCAAGCGAGCTTCTCCTTTACATTGTAGATGCCACTTCACCTATATAACAACCTAAACTAGGCAGTGAACTCAAGTGCAGCTTAGTACTTTATATGTCAGGTGGGGTCCGGATTAAAGCTCTGGTAGTTGCTGTGTGTTAGCGATATAGATAGTTCTTTGTTAAAATGGATCTAGTAGCCTGCTTTACTAGCACCTTCTTATACTAGCCGAGGTCATTCGAAATAAAAACCCATTGCAGCCATAGGGGAATATTCACAGTAATAAAGTTGGTACTAAAGTTAGCTTCAGCTTTTTGATAGAAAGTCTATTTTAAATGGTGTCAAATAGCTGACGCTAACTTTAGTGTCTACTTTATCTCGACTATGACTAGGCCCCATATTTTTTTAGCCATTCTAACCTTCCAGTCGTGGACTATTAGTTTCAGATAATATAGGCATATTCTGCTGGGGTCTAAGTTTCATTGTAAACCTTAACACTTTCCTTCCCCCGAAGTATTGAAAGGGAGACCTTCATAGAATTACATGACTAAGGACTTGAGTTCCCTAAAAAAGACTGCATAGGACACATATTCGAAAGATCTAGCGAGGCAAAGCGCAACAAGATTATTTGTCGACTTTAAGGAAATATTTTTTGGCTTTAATATCATTACAAGTACTTTATTGCGTACTGGAGTACCAGGCAGAGTACTCTGATACTGACTCGTCCAAAATCTCCGCGGCAGGAATCGAGCTTCATGCCTCCAGCAGACTTACACACCTTCGCTTTCCAAATGCGTCAGCAGGCCAAACAAGTTGGATTTGTAAATTGAATTGCATGAGGAGCATACAAAGTTTGTCCTTCAGATCGGCGCACAAGTTCAGTGTCCGCCTGGATAGACTTTTCGTATGATGTAAACTTCAAGGAGTGGAGCGGCGGCACAATGATAGTTACAATGTACTCACAATGCAGCATTATCAACTAACAATGATTGCAGGCGAAGTGAGGAACGACATTTGGTGTACGAAACGTATTAATGACAAAGTTTTTTTTTGACATAAAACCAAAAAAAAAAAATCAACAAAGATAAAGATTAAAGAATTATAAGAGATAAAAACTTTAAGAGAAAACAGCAATGAAATCGAAAAAGTGGGTTCTTGGATAAGAGGAAGAGAAAGCAGCAAGTCGCAATGGAAGTGCAGTAAGCTAGAACGTGCAACACAAATCCTAGCCGACATAAACTTTCTATTAACGCTTTTGCTATCGACGGTAGGTGGATGTAAGCGGCAAGTGGCGCGCGGAAGCGCGGAAAATGGAGCCATTAAAATGGACAAAGCGGCTACGGCAATCTGTAGGAATCAGCATGCGAAAATCGTAGCCTGCAGTGAAAAACGGACAACAACGCAGCGCCAAAGTTTTCGAAATAGGATGTTTACAGTTTTGCTCCGCTTTGTTGCTTTTCTCACTCTAATTTGGTTACTTTGTCGGTGTTGCTTGAAGTCTTTCCTTGCCCTGCGGACAATGCTGAATGCACGATTTATAATCAAAAATCACGATAAAATATTGATTGTCTCAATAATGTCAGCTAAGAATATAAATCGTACAGACTAAAGTTCTGCAAAAATAGATGAGAGTTGTGCAATTTAATTGATGTGCAACAACCTGTTACGACTTTATCTATTTGCTTACTATTAACTTATGACCATCTTCAATTCGTCCGTGGTCCACAACGAATCCCACTAGCAGTATCGCTATCCCTATCCCTATCCCTATCCCTATCCCTATCCCTATCCCTATCCCTATCCCTATCCCTATCCCTATCCCTATCCCTATCCCTATCCCTATCCCTATCCCTATCCCTATCCCTATCCCTATCCCTATCCCTATCCCTATCCCTATCCCTATCCCTATCCCTATCCCTATCCCTATCCCTATCCCTATCCCTATCCCTATCCCTATCCCTATCCCTATCCCTATCCCTATCCCTATCCCTATCCCTATCCCTATCCCTATCCCTATCCCTATCCCTATCCCTATCCCTATCCCTATCCCTATCCCTATCCCTATCCCTATCCCTATCCCTATCCCTATCCCTATCCCTATCCCTATCCCTATCCCTATCCCTATCCCTATCCCTATCCCTATCCCTATCCCTATCCCTATCCCTATCCCTATCCCTATCCCTATCCCTATCCCTATCCCTATCCCTATCCCTATCCCTATCCCTATCCCTATCCCTATCCCTATCCCTATCCCTATCCCTATCCCTATCCCTATCCCTATCCCTATCCCTATCCCTATCCCTATCCCTATCCCTATCCCTATCCCTATCCCTATCCCTATCCCTATCCCTATCCCTATCCCTATCCCTATCCCTATCCCTATCCCTATCCCTATCCCTATCCCTATCCCTATCCCTATCCCTATCCCTATCCCTATCCCTATCCCTATCCCTATCCCTATCCCTATCCCTATCCCTATCCCTATCCCTATCCCTATCCCTATCCCTATCCCTATCCCTATCCCTATCCCTATCCCTATCCCTATCCCTATCCCTATCCCTATCCCTATCCCTATCCCTATCCCTATCCCTATCCCTATCCCTATCCCTATCCCTATCCCTATCCCTATCCCTATCCCTATCCCTATCCCTATCCCTATCCCTATCCCTATCCCTATCCCTATCCCTATCCCTATCCCTATCCCTATCCCTATCCCTATCCCTATCCCTATCCCTATCCCTATCCCTATCCCTATCCCTATCCCTATCCCTATCCCTATCCCTATCCCTATCCCTATCCCTATCCCTATCCCTATCCCTATCCCTATCCCTATCCCTATCCCTATCCCTATCCCTATCCCTATCCCTATCCCTATCCCTATCCCTATCCCTATCCCTATCCCTATCCCTATCCCTATCCCTATCCCTATCCCTATCCCTATCCCTATCCCTATCCCTATCCCTATCCCTATCCCTATCCCTATCCCTATCCCTATCCCTATCCCTATCCCTATCCCTATCCCTATCCCTATCCCTATCCCTATCCCTATCCCTATCCCTATCCCTATCCCTATCCCTATCCCTATCCCTATCCCTATCCCTATCCCTATCCCTATCCCTATCCCTATCCCTATCCCTATCCCTATCCCTATCCCTATCCCTATCCCTATCCCTATCCCTATCCCTATCCCTATCCCTATCCATATCCCTATCCCTATCCCTATCCCTATCCCTATCCCTATCCCTATCCCTATCCCTATCCCTATCCCTATCCCTATCCCTATCCCTATCCCTATCCCTATCCCTATCCCTATCCCTATCCCTATCCCTATCCCTATCCTTATCTCTATTCTGCCAAGAGTATTCACAGAGATATTCAGTGGGGAAATCCCATTTGCTTGGTAGATGCCACGCCCCCTTCTTCCTTCCTCCTTTTTTTCTAGAGGCCATCTTTAGAATGATCGATTGCAGCGTTACTCAACTAGATAAATTAATGTTTGCCTGTGCTGAGCTGGGCAGCGTTAAAATCGAAGCACAAACTTCTTGTAGGACTTTTACTTCAAAGTTACAAATAATCGTTTGATTACTTCGTGTTTGAATTGTGGCTAAGAAAAACGAAAAGAGAGAGAGCAAACGCAGCCATCCTTTTCATAATCTCTTCAAAGGATAAATGATTCCCAATTGAATATTAAATGAATTTTAAAACTCCCAAGTATAAGTGATTGGGTAAACGCTTGAGCAACTAAGGCACAATCAGATTAGGTACGAGTATTTAGTGCGATAGATTAGTCATTGAATATTCAATGATTGAAATGCGGATATTGCTGTAAAGCTGATCTGGTGGCGATGTAAAAGAAAGATGGTAAATACGTTATGTAATTAAAATGTTTGCGCGTGATGGAAAATTGTGTTTATCACCACAAAGGCAAAAATATTGAAATAAAATACATATCTACCACCAAAGGGTCAACAGTTTTTAAACCAAACTATAAAACAAATAAAATAAAAATAAAATTAAATACAATATAATAAAAAAAATAAAACCAATAGAAAAAAATAAAAATAAAGTGAAATAATATTAAAATGGTTAATAAAAAACACAAATAAAGTAAAAAAATTTATTAGGTAATTTTTATTTTTGGGCCAGTATTTTGTATACTTGTGTGAGTTTGAGCTTGTTTGCCCGGCTATTTAAAGACAAAAAACGGGTTTTTCTTTTTCCTCCTACGCGTTTCGATGCATTACCGCATCTTCTTAATTTGAGCTCCTCAATGCTGTCGTCAAGTATTTTGTCTAAAACTATAAACAAAATACCATAAATTAAATTAGACAAAGTAAAATAATAAAATTAAAAAATAATAAAATAATAATAAAATAATATAAAATAAAGTAAACTAAAATAAAATAAATTTTAAAAAATAAAAAAATTAGATAAAATAAAATAAAAATCTAAAAAAATTCAAAAATGCAAAATTACACAAAATAAAACAAAATAAACAAAAATATAATAAAATAAAATGAAAATAGAATAAATTAAATTAAATTAAATAACATAAAATAAAATAAAATAAAACAAGTAAGGAAGTCTAAGTTCGGGTGAAACCGAACATTACATACCCAGCTGTGCACATAAAGTGGGCGTGATCGTTCACCGATTTTTCTTATTTTCTGTGGTAGTACTCTACATAAACATAACATGCCTGGTACCTAGTTTCGTAAATCTATCTCACACCGTTCTGAAGTTGTTAGCAGTCGAATTTAAAAATTGCTTGACTCATAAGTGGGCGGTGCCACGCCCACTTTCCAAAATTTTGAAAAAATTATGTAAAGAATATGAAAGTTGATGTATGTACCAAAATATGGACTTTTCAATATTTCCACCTCCTTTCAATATAACTTTTATGAAAAAGTAGGCGTGGTCGCGAAGCGATTTCGTTTATTTTCTATAGCTGAATTTACCACAACAATAGTATGTCCTCTACGAAATTTCGTTATACTAGCATAAACTGTTCTGAAGTTATTAAGAGTCAAAATTTTAAAATTTCTTCAAATATACGTGGGCGGTACCACGCCCCCTTTTCAAAAATTTTTATAAAATCGGCCTTAGAACATCTAAATCAATACATATTGCAAATTTTATCATTGTAGCTGCTTCTAATATTGAATTAACCCATTTTATACGTTTTTCGAAATTTTCGATATCGAAAAAGGGGCGTGGTTATGGTCCGATTTTACCCATTTTCAATAGCAATCTATTCTGAACCCAAATAAGTACGCATGCCAAATTTGGTGCAGATATCTCATTATTTGCTCAAGTTATCGTGTTAACGGACAGACGGACGGACGGACGGACGGACGGACGGACGGACGGACGGACGGACAGACGGACGGACATGGCTCAATCAAATTTTTTTTCGATCCTGATCATATTGATATATGGAAGTCTATATCTATCTCGATTCCTTTATACCTGTACAACCAACCGTTATCCTAACAAAGTTATAATACCCTGTGTACAAGTACAGCTGGGTATAATAAACGAAAACAAAATAAAATGAAATCAAAATAGACTAAATTAAATTAAATAACATAAAATAAAATAAAATAAAATAAAATAAAATAAAATAAAATAAAATAAAATAAAATAAAATAAAATAAAATAAAATAAAATAAAATAAAATAAAATAAAATAAAATAAAATAAAATAAAATAAAATAAAATAAAATAAAATAAAATAAAATAAAATAAAATAAAATAAAATAAAATAAAATAAAATAAAATAAAATAAAATAAAATAAAATAAAATAAAATAAAATAAAATAAAATAAAATAAAATAAAATAAAATAAAATAAAATAAAATAAAATAAAATAAAATAAAATAAAATAAAATAAAATAAAATAAAATAAAATAAAATAAAATAAAATAAAATAGAATAAAAAAAAATAAAATAAAATCTAATAAAATTAAAAATAAAATAAAACAAAACAAAATAAAACAAAATAAAATAAAATAAAAATAGACTAAATTAAATTAAATTAAATAACATAAAATAAAATAAAATAAAATGAAATAAAATTTAAAAAAATAAAATAAAACAAAATAAAATAAAATAAAATAAAATAAAATAAAATAAAATAAAATAAAATAAAATAAAATAAAATAAAATAAAATAAAATAAAATAAAATAAAATAAAATAAAATAAAATAAAATAAAATAAAATAAAATAAAATAAAATAAAATAAAATAAAATAAAATAAAATAAAATAAAATAAAATAAAATAAAATAAAATAAAATAAAATAAAATAAAATAAAATAAAATAAAATAAAATAAAATAAAATAAAATAAAATAAAATAAAATGAAATAAAATTAAAAAAATAAAGTAAAACAAAATAAAATAAAATAAAATAAAATAAAATAAAATAAAATAAAATAAAATAAAATAAAATAAAATAAAATAAAATAAAATAAAATAAAATAAAATAAAATTAAATTAAATAAAAAAAATAAAATAAAATAAAAAAAAATAAAATGAAATAAAATGAAAAAAAAAATAAAACAAAATAAAATAAAATAAAAATAGACTAAAATAAATTAAATTAAATAACATAAAATAAAATAAAATAAAATGAAATAAAATTAAAAAGAAATAAAATAAAAACAATAAAATAAAATAAAATAAAATAAAATAAAATAAAATTAAAAAAATAAAATAAAAAAAATAAAATAAAAACAATAAAATAAAATAAAATAAAATAAAATAAAATTAAAAAAATAAAATAAAATAAAATAAAACAATATAAAATAAAACAAAATAAAATAAAACAAATTAAAATTTAACTAAATAAAAAAAATTTAATTAATTAAATAAAATTTAATTCAATTATATTAAATTAAATTCAATTCAATTAAACAAAATAAAACTAAATTAAATTAAATAAAAATAAAATTAAATAAATTTAATAACACTAAATTGAATTAAATCAATTTGAGTAGAATTAATATAATTTTAATTTAATAATTTAATTAAACGAAAAAATAAAAATAAAATAAAATAAAATAAATTGAAATAAAAAATTTAATTTCATACAAAATCAAAATTCCTCACAAATACCGTAACTATCATTGTTTTTGGTAAACATACGCACTAAAAATAAAATAAAATTTAATTTAATTGAAAAATTAAAATATAAAAAAAAATTAAATTAAATAGATTAAAATATAAAAAAAAAAAATTAAGTGAAATAAAAAAAGAATTGAAAAAACAAAAAATAAATAACTTAAGTTGAATTGAATTTAATACAATAAAATACTAATTTAGCTTTAAATGCTTTGTTCAACATTTAGCTACCACCACAAGAATAAATAAATGCTGAACATTTTTCGTTTCCCTGCATACTATTTTTTTTTAAATTGGAGCTTCAATTAAAAATTTATCTCAGCTAACAAAGACATCATTTATTCAAAAACAAAATATTATATTATTTTACGATACAATGAATATGACTTTGCACATTCCGTTCTCAATTAAAGTGAAGCACAGTGGATGACAAAAAAAAACAAAACAAACAATAGTCACAAAAAATGATACTCCCATGAGCTCCGTTCTTTGTACTTCCGAAGAGTCTCATAATATGCGGAAGCAAAACTGGCCAGATCTTGTCAAGCTTAAATTAAAGGCTTGGAAGTTTTCAAGAAGACAGTCCGCAGGATGATCTCTCGTGGGAGCTTCTGGGTCAATATAAAGGAAAAAATCGGGAGTCCAACAGACTACATACGTTTCTCTTGCTAAGCACACCTATTTTAATTTAGATCTATCATCAATATATCTGTGACAATAAGGGCGAACGACCAAGTAGAATTTGCACAAAAATTGTGGATTTCATAAATAAAAAAAAAAAACCATTTCGAAATTCCTAACATTTACACTACAACTTTGAATTTAGAAACGCTCTACTAAAAAACTTAAAAAAATAAGTTCACCCTTATTGCCACAGATAAATAGTATCTACATTGCAAAATATTTCCCATTACTGTACTTCAAATGTCTATATTAGACTGGGCCAAAAAAAAATTGATATTGATTTTATTTTTCTGAATGACTGTAAAAATTGAGGATCTTAATCTTAAATTCTAATATTGACCATATAATGATCATTAAAGATGTATAATATTAATAAACAAAATTTAGATACAAAATTGGATCAAAAATAACGAAAAAAGGCAGAAATATGATTTTTTAACTTTAATACTTAATAAGTTTTGAAAAGTAGCTCCAAAAAATTTTTTAGGACATTTTTGTATCCCATTCATTTTCCTGTAAGAATCTGGTGTCATCTTTATTGTATATCATGGGTCGGCAGATTTGTAAATGCAGGTGTATAAGTGAGAACGCTTATACGCGCGCTGTGATCGTCCGAACTATATTTTTAACATTCGCTGACCAAACAAGCGACACCCCCACGCGATGTGGTTTCGCCCCTTTCCCAGCGACAGCTAGATCATTTGGTAAACAAAGAGCGCAACGTGTCTGTGTGATGAATCCAACTTGTTTGACTGATCTTAAGATCTATGGGGCGCCGACGCTTGTTGTATATGGATATTTGAGTTTTTGACAATATTTGAAACCAAAAACGGGAAATCGAAAGAAACATACCGATTTTTGAGGCTAGATTGCTAGAAATCGGGTAGTCTGAGAAAATTTCTGTGTATGCAGTTTTTCTACAAGACTCTAAGACTATTGTCAAAATTTGAAAACAAAAAATTCAAATTTTTTTTCATGCAACATCAAAAGACGTGTGTTTTTTTGTTCTTGCTGGAAAAAATTTTGACAATAGTGTAGCAATTTCTTGTGTTATTTATGAAAAAAAATTAGAGAGAAGAGCCCTAATATAATTTTCCAAAAAAAAAAACAATTTTTTTTAATTTGGCTCAGTCTAGTCTATAGATTAGTACTCTAATGTACACGAATTTTAAATTCATTCTAAAAACTATCGACACAAATGATAAACGTAAATTTGTGCAATTTATTAAAACGCGTGCAGGTCAGGTGCAGCATAGCCTGAAATCACGGCTGCCTAAAAGCATGCAATCACGTTACAAAGCGAAGCTGTAAAAAAAAATATTGAAAAAAATATATTCACAGTGCATAACAAAATGCAGCTATTTTTAGAGATTTATCTTAATGTTTTTTTTGTTATTTTTAAGTTGTTGTAGATCGGTATGAAATTGGTTTTGTAGTGCATCGTTATTTTAGGCTAGAATTTCAACACACTGCTGCATTGATTTAGTTCGCGCCCCCAACGTTTAAAATATGTATTTACTACGGGCCATATGGCAATCGCTCTCGATTTGTCAATTTATTTCAACTTTACTGCATTCTTTTATTTTCACTTCACGCCCTCTTGACAAAAATATGTATGTAAATGTAGTTTATAGTCTAAAACGTACGTACCTCAAAAACAATACACCCTGCGGAGAAAATCTGAAATACTTAATAGATATCTACGAGCAGGCTCCTACTACATTTAGAAACTGTTAACTAGGCAGATAGTGGTTTTTCAAACAGGAGATATGTTGTTTTAACAGGAACGTATAATAAATTAACTAAAAAATACAGAATTTTAGTTAGAGTCGAAGTTTTATTAATTTACAGGGGGTCGTGTTAATCGAAATGGAAGTCATTTTAAATGAGCCCGACTTCATGTTAATTATCAGGAAGTCCTGTTGGAATACCTAACATGAGCCCGATAATGTTGAAAAATATAAGCCAGAAAAAGTATTTAGAAAAGGTTGCTTTTATTTGCCTTCGCTACTTTGGATAGACAAGAAATTTGTGTGCTACAGCGTGCTACACCTTCTAACAATAATAAAACGAAATTTGGGAATATCTTTTATCGATTCCTGAAAAAAATATTTGCCCATATTTGGTCCCCTTGATTTCATAAGGAAAAGTCACTTCAAATTGTCATAAAGCGAGAAAATGTTACGTATACGCAGAGGCTTCTTTTTTATTTACTGAAATATGTACATATGTATGCTTGCTTCATTTGTGTTTAAAAATTTTGTATTAGAAGTGGGCGATGTTGTTTTTGCCAAGCATGTTGTTTTTAGTTGAAATTCAAATTTGTAATCAAATTTTTTGTATAGGTCAAAGGGAGCTACCCGTAGGTAATGACCACTTTCAACTGTTTTTGGTACAGTCAATACCTTTCATGAGGGTAACTTATGCGCCAAGTTCCATGAAGATATCTTGCTTTTTTGAACTGAAGTTAAAGGTTGGCCTCGAATTTTTTTTCATTTTTTTTTTCAAAAAATTTATGGAGCCGAATCAATGAACGTGCCGCTTTCGGTTGTGGGGTTGCAATCTGTTTCGGTTAAAGTTTTTAGAGTCGTTCTTTAAAAAAAAAAAAACCGTTTCTTATTTGTAAAAAAAAACGATTAAATAAAAACAAGTAAGGAAGTCTAAGTTCGGGTAAGCCGAACATTAAATACCCAGCGGTATTTTTCGTTGGGCGTGGTTGGGAAGCGATTTCGTCCAATTACATCAGGTATACTTGTACCAAATTTCATCGTTCTATCGTAATCAATTTAAAAGTTACGACCAGCTGAATTTTCAAAAATGTTTCCCTTAAAAGTGCCACGCCCACTTTAAAAAATTCACCTATAAAATTATATCATTTTAGCCATTTCAGCTGCCGAGATAAGTCAATTTGTGTGATTTTCGAAATTTTCGATATCGAAAAAGGGGGCGTGGTTATCATCCGATTTCGCAAATTTTGAATAGCAACCTACCTTGGCCAGAAAATAACTTGTATACAAAATTTCATGCAAATATCTAAATTTTTACTCAAGTTATCGTATACACGGACAGACGGACGGACATGCCTTAATGAACTTTTTCCATTCTAAGAACTTTCATATTTGGAACTCTATATCTATCTCGATTAGTTTGTGCCGTTATGTGGACAAAATTATAATACCGTTGCACTAGTCCTAGTACGCTGGGTATAAAAGAGAAGTTTGGAAAGTTCTTCTAATTAGCGGTTGAGAGGCATTGGAATTCAGGGCGAAATGTCTTGACGTGATTCAAGATCTATCAGGTTTCGGAGCAAAGCCGAACTGTCCGGCGGAGTGGACCGGAACTGTGGAGAAAGTGTGATTTCCCTCAAGATCTTAAATGCTCCGGGAAAGGGGTACGACTTGGCATTACTTGTAAGAAAAAAAATGAGGGTTTTACAGCGTTGCGTGTTGTTATGGTGACTATATCATACCAATCTTGAACTTAGGCAAATGTTGACAGGAAGGTTCAAGAACTCTGAATTGGGGGAGTTTCACTGATGTTGTCTGAAAGGTTCAAGTACCTGGTATCAAAGTTTGTAGAATCTTGTCATAGACTATTAAAGCAGAGTACATGGGAACGGTTGGTAATCACTGGGAGCTTTCTTAGGGTGTTACATGGATTATATCTTGGTATAGCCGATTTCCTTCCAGTTGAGGTTTTGGCCAGTATTAACGGAGCGCTGAAATCAGACACCTCCACGCTACCACGTGGGGGTTTGTGGGGAATGACTGACCTCGATCGTGTTTGCGTAAGACATATCTAAAACTAGGAATTTGCTTAAAGTAAACAAGAAATGGTTGGACGTCATCAAAAAATTTCTGCGATTTTTCGAGGTTCTTTTGTAAATGTCTCTTTATTTTCCTACTGGGTAGCGCTGTATTATTTTTTGTAGTTGACTTTAGTTGGCGCGCTGCACGTACTCGATTCGTCGACATTTTTATTGCCGAAACAAAATGCAGCGAAATAGAATTTGTAACGATTTATTTGATTTTGAAATTGTCAAGTTGTTCGATGTCGTTATCGGTAGCATGCGAGACAGAAATTTGTGTTCATTAGTTTGCTCTTGTCGTAACCACTGAGCAGAGATGGTCTTTATACATATATAAATAAAATTACGTCTATGCGGTAGAATTTTAAAGAGAATGATTTGAAAGGGTGAATGCAAAATGTGTCCTAAGGACAAGCTTCTGTGTTGGCGTTTTTCGGATTTAAATTGGTTCTTATACTGAATTATAAAATTTGATTCGGTTCAAAAGTAATGAATTGCTTGAACAAATATCAAACTGATGATACCACAATGCAGCGACGTCATTGTGACTTGTCGAGATTCTTGATCACTAAGTACTCTCACTGTGTTACCAAGCCCCGCTTGTTATCACTTCCTGACACCGCAGCGTGCGGATGAGGATCACGATTCGCTAGCGCAACCAACTCTTCTAAAAGTATGAGACTACCCCCTTCATTAATGGTTGCATAACTTTAACAAAAATTTCCTTCATTCGGATCATCGTTTCACGTTTCTCATTTCAATTTAAAATATCCATAATTTTTCCACACATTTCCACGGGGTATTTAAAGTGAACTATTTGCGTGGTGCTAATTAAAATTATTATGTGATTTAAATAGCCCATTTTGTATGTAATATGTGTACGATGCCAGCAATCAGATACGCGTAGGCAATAATATAAAATAAATGTCGTATATTAAAAATTAATCGCCGACCATTGTTTGGTGCATTGATTTATTCGAATCCAATATTTATTTAGTTATTGGCGATAATTGCAATGAAAGTTGGCGGCAGCGTATAATTTGATTATTATTATTACTCTCTGCATAAATTAAATACGGAACGAGTTTAATTGCGAACAAATGTTTTGTTCAGCAATGAGTTTCGAGTCTCGTTGTAGGGATACATTTAGTACAGCCCTTGTATACAAATTTAAGCCCCATATTCGTAGAAAATAAAATAGATATTAAACAAGTTGTATTTCTTAACCAAAGAAAAAAAATCCATTCAGCTAAATAAATGCATATTTCGCTATTTTTTAAATGCGGTTGACCTAACAGCATTTGAATTTACAAAACAAAGTATTAATCAAACAATCGCTTAAACCGATAGGAAAAAACAATCAAGGGAGTTAAAGTTCGGATGTAACCGAATACTACATACTCAGTTTTGAGTTCATTTTTTTTCGAGATTATTTTTGATTCACAGTTTCTCAAAACTCGCCTTTTGTGGTTGTTTTTCAAAAAAATATTTTTTTTCTATACTTTCTGTGTAATTTTTACTATATTTTTGTTAATTTTTTTCTTTATTTTTTGTGTAATTTTTACTATATTTATGGGTCATTTTTATACCCAGCGAAGTAGTACTAGTACAAGGGTATTATAATTTTGTCCACATAACGGTACTACGTAAAGGCACAAAATAATCGCGATAGATATAGAGTTCCATATATGAAAGTTCTTAGGTTGGAAAAAAAGTTCATTAAGGCATGTCCGTCCGTCCGCCTGTCCGTGTACACGATAACTTGAGTAAAAATTGAGATATTAGCGTGTAATTTTGTATACAGGCCAAGGTAGGTTGCTGTTGAAAATGGGCGAAATCGGATAATAATCACGCCCCTTTTTCGATATCGAAAATTTCGAAAATCACATAAATTGACATAACTTGAGTAAAAATTTTAGAAATTTGCAGGATATTTTGTACACAGGTTACCTTCTGGCCAAGGTAGGTTGCTATTGAGGCATTTCTGAATATTCGACTGATCGTAACTTTTAAACTGATAACGGTAAAACGATGAAATTTGGCACAAAGCATACCAATATCTTTGGGAGTATACCTGGTGAATAAAATTTCTCTCCAACCACGCCCACTTTCGATATCGAAAATTTCGAAAATTACCTAAATCGCTAAGATAAATAGCTGTTATAATAGATATTATTTTACCTAATTTTTGTTTTTCTATTTTACTTTCTTTTATTATAATTTAAGTATTTTATTTCTTTTTATTTTATTTTACTTCATTATACCTTTCA
Source organism: Campiglossa producta (assembly GCA_964058755.1). Classification (NCBI taxonomy): domain Eukaryota; kingdom Metazoa; phylum Arthropoda; class Insecta; order Diptera; family Tephritidae; genus Campiglossa; species Campiglossa producta. The sequence continues at coordinate 25,087,259 of CAXKVI010000004.1, forward strand.
TGAACATGAAATGGTATTATAACTTTGATCCGATGTTTTTTAAGTATGAGAAGAAGAAGAGATAGGCCCACTAATAAGTATACCGTTATGATCAGGCCGATGCACAGTGGGTCAGCCCCATACACAAAAATCAAAAATTCTGATTCCTCCAAAAGAACTTTCTGTCATGCATTTCCATAGCAAATATATTGAATTTTATGGAAAACCACCTTTTATGCCCAATTGGAACGTTACACATTACTTCTGATCATTCAAAGTCAACTATTGCAACAAAAAAAATCTAGAAAAAGTTTGATTAAATAAGGGCGATTTTAATTTTGCAAGAATTCAACTTTCAGTGTAAAAAATATTCAAGATAAGAACAGAAAAATAAGAAGAAGGTATGTTTCATGATTTATCAAAATAAATTAGTGAAAACAATTAAGTCTTGAGTAAAATACAAGGTGATTAAATTGCGGTTTTTTCATAAATAATATAATAATAAAATTTAAACTTTTAACAGCTAAAGATCACTCTTGGTCAGGATATAAGAGCTGATTTGAGTTCCTTCAAGCGTTCTCTTAAAAGGCTTTTTCCATTTTTTCCCTTTTTTCTCAAAATATCCTGCCCAAGACGCGTATATAACATCCACCCATTAAAACTTACTTTAGAACGGTACAATTTCCTGCCCTTCCCGTTTTTTGCAATTTTAACAAATTTTGTTCTTAAATATGGCTAATAGAAACTCCATAAATTATGTGTCAAAAATTTATGCAAATATCGCGAAAATTCAGCGAATTTTCATCATATGATTGAACTTTTTTCTCAATTTTTTTTTAAATTTAATTTCAATTTGTTTAGTACAATAATGCCTTAGAGCATTTTGTTGATCAACTTCTATCTCATTACGTTTGAAATTGTAAAAATCATGGTTTATTTTTTTCGGTGTTTATTTTCAGAGTGTTAATTCATTTCTCTGAGTCCAATTAGAGAATTTCATTTGAATACAAGTTGAGAACTATCCCTTTCTCACCTTGAGAAACAGCGTTTTTTTCATATACATAGTTAAAAAAATGCCCTTTTTGTTGAGAACGCTATCATTCCCAAGTGGTTTTTGTGTTGAGAAATAACGCTTGAGGTTTGAGAAGACACTTAGATCTCAACTTGAGAACTAACGTAACTCAAGCCTAAATGTTTGTTGGGACGGCTCAGATGTGATAAAATACTCTATGCTTGGAATAGGGCAACTCTCGGAAGAGGCAGCTGAAGCCAATAACAAAACACGGCGGTTACCATTGGCTAATAATTCTGCGTTAACTAAAGAAATTACAAACTTATTACAACTCTCATAAAAGGCAAAACTTTCTCTAATAAATAAACCCAAGAAATATTCGGGCTATAGACTCTATAGAAGTAGAAGCCTTTGAAATAGAACTCAATTACAAAAATTAAAAAAGTCTATCCTTCAGCGGTGGGCGTGGCTTACAACCTATATGCTCTTAATTTTTCTGAAAGACAAGTCTTATAGTAGAAAACCGATGTGCAAAATTTGGTATTGGTAGGTTCAAACGTTTCTGAGAAATTGAATTTGATCCCACTCTCCATACAAATCAGGCCACTGTGCGATGAGCTGATTTAATTTAGCCATGTCCGTCTGTCCGTCTGTTTGTAAGCAAACTAGTCCCTCAATTTTAGAGATATCTCGATGAAATTTGGTATGAGGGCGTTATTTTATATGAGAATAATCATTTGTCAGAACCAGCAAGATCGGACCAAAACTACTGGCTCATTCCATTTCAAGACAACCGGTCCGCGCGGGACATGATTTTTGATTTCGATGAAATTTTAATATGTTGTTCTTTGGTCAAAATAAAGCAACACGTGTCTTTTTTTTCCTGAAAAAATTTTTTTTTCGGATTTATCGGCCGTTGAAATCGTTAAAATGCAATGAACATTTTTTTCGCTCAATTTTTCAAATCGCAATAATTAACCGATTCTCCTATTTTTTTTTTTTAATGTTCTTTATTACTATTACTTTTATATAAATTTATAAAAAATATTATATAGTTAATAATTTCTTTTTTTTTCAGTATTTAAAAATTTATGACTTTTTTCAAAAATTAATATCTCAAAAGAGATTATTTTTTTTGTTTTGAAATTTTTTCTATATTGAGTCAACAGTTTATATTTCATCTTGGCTAAATGCCTATTAGCCAAAATTCGTTCTTTTCGAGATATGAATTTTTGAATATTAAACATTTTTTACACCCATATATTGATGAAATGCATATTATCTTTGTCAACAATAGCTTTGTTTCTTTCCTGCTAATTATGAATAATTATTCCTAAAAAATTGTTCTTTGAAAAGATTAGCAGCGAATTCAGCAGCTTTTTGACATTTATTTGAGAGAGAGAGCGCCAATTCGCTGCAAGTTGCTGCTGGGGATTTTTCATCCAGCAAAAACTAGCAAGTAACAAACAGGTGACATATTCAAAATCAAAATTGATTGCATATTTTTATGAAATTTTAAATTTATTACGAATATTTTTAAAACTATGAGTTATTTAGTAGCAAATGAAGTAAGTACATACAATAAATACCAAATCTTCAATAATTCCGTATCTTTGAATAGCAATGCACCGAAGCCCAATGTCCGTTGGACCAACGTAATGTGGCTCGTTTAGGAGACCAATATAAGCCTGCAGACACAGTTACAGGAATCGGAAATACTGAAGGTGTATAAGGCATTCATTTTTCTTAATATTTTGTAAGGTTTACGTGGTTTACGTTGATATATACGCAGAAATTGTCCAAAGAATGAAAAATTCGCAATTTCATGTGCTACGGAAAAAATTTATTTTCATTTGTCAATTGTCAGAAAAGCTGTTCAATGCTAACTTATATGAAAGAGTTGCGAATTTTAGGACTTGGTGTGAAACCTATGAAAGAATTTTCTATGCTTAATTAAGCACGAATATTTTTCTATTTATAACATTTAAACTCTTTGATGCAAATCTTTCATATAAGTTAGCATTGAAATTAAAGAAATGTTCTATATGGAAGTATAAATATATGCATATATGGACACTGAGATGGGTTTACCTTCAAGCTGGGTAGTGGCCTAAGGTGCTAGACCTTCTAGCATACAAGTCACTACAGTGTTGTGAGTTCGACTCCCACAATGCCGGAAAGAAAAGTCCTTGAAGAGATGTAACTCCAGCATCATCGAAACATATGTCGGCTTGTCTGGTTCCTGCAGCGCGGTAAGTAAATTTTTCTCAAAAAACAAATTTTTAACTATATAATATTTTTTATAAATTTATATAAAAGTAATAGTAATAACGAACATTTAAAAGAAAAAATATAATCGATAGTTCCGATAATTTCGGTATGACCTAATGTTAAATTCACACAAGCTGTACAGGGGATCGAACAGTGAACATCGTGACGCTAACTGCCTAACCTAATATAAACGCACGGACTGCGTTTTCTGTCAAAAATGACTCATGCACATACAACTTGTATCGGACCAACCGAATTTGATCGCACTGCGTAAAAACCTAACTTGGTTTCCAATTTTTATTCTGCGTGACATTTCGATTTGACGTTTGTACACAGGCAAAGATACAAACGCACGCGCATTTATTTCGTTACAAGGAAAAAAAAGTCGTGCCTGTACGTGCGGTAAACGCACGGAGTGCGTTTATATTAGGTTAGGCTGTTATTCATGAAAGCTATATAGCCTTCGGCACAGTCGAATACAGCTTTCCTTACATGTTTTATTTTATTTAACATTTTTTGTTTGTTTTGTTTTATTGTTTTTATCCTACTTCGTTCAATTCTTCTGATAACTTTTCTATATAGAACTCTATATCAATTTTGATTACTTCAACTAAACCTTAGCTAATCCCAACTAGGTATAAAAATGTGTTAAGTTTTAAATTTAAATAAACCTTTTGTAAAACTTTTCAGGGGCGGCATGCTGTATATTAGGTCATACAGATTCAGCTGAGACGTGCAAAAACCTAAATGCTTATTTAACCATATGTGACCGGTCATGAATAAATTTAATTTCTTTTCTTTTGTTAAATGGGCGTAGCTGAAAATTATTAAAAGAAGGTCTTCTGATTTCAGTCTTCATGCCCAGAAGTTTGGGGTTAATAAAGAGTTTCATATCCAGTATAAAGCCGATCAATGTATCCTGGATCATATATTTTCCCTTTTATGTTTTGATCTGTGATATTTCGATAGAACAAGTCAACAGCTTGTAACGCCAAGGCCCCTGCCAAATGCTTTTGTAAATATATTATTTGTATCTGCCTGAATA